>JABUQX010147325.1:0-5000 GCA_015478945.1 Trachelipus rathkii
CGGTAGTACTTCCGTTCAATTAAAATTTGGTGTTAACCGTTTTGCATTTATCGTGAAACGCTCGCGTTTTTCGTATCACTTCATTCATTATTTTTTTTTTTTATAGAGAGTATCCTGTAATTTCTTAAAAATCTGCTGATGAAGACGTTCTGCAGTACTATTACCAATTTATGCTCTATAGAAAAATATTTTATTAATGCCTTACATGATTCATTGTATTTTTGATATATATATATATATATATATATATATATATATATATATATATATATATATATATATATCTATATATATATATATATATATATATATATATATATATATATATATATATATATATATATATATATATATATATATATATATATATATATATATATATATATATATATATATATATATATATATATATATATATATATATATATATATATATATATATATATATATATATATATATATATATATATATATATATATATATATATATATATATATATATATATATATATATATATATATATATATATATATATATATATATATATATATATATATATATATATATATATATATATATATATATATATATATATATATATATATATATATATATATATATATATAATAATAATATATATGTATAATATATGTAATAATAATAACTAATGTATATGTAATGTATATATATATATATATATATATATATATATGTATATATATATAACATATATATATATATATATATATATATATATATATATATATATATATATATATATATATATATATATATATATATATATATATATATATATATATATATATATATATATATATATATATATATATATATATATATATATATATATATATATATATATATATATATATATATATATATATATATATATATATATATATATATATATATATATATATATATATACATATATATATATACATACCTATATATATATATATATATATATATATATATATATATATATATATAGTGATGGAGCGGATATCAAAATTTGACTGTTTGCGGATTCTGCGGATCATAAAGTAGATGAGGATGCGGATGTTTACTCTTTAATTTAGAATTAAAATTATATATATATATATATATATATATATATATATATATATATATATATATATATATATATATATATATATATATATATATATATATATATATATATATATATAATATATATATATATATATATATATATATATATATATATATATATATATATATATATATATATATATATATATATATATATATATATATATATATATATATATATATATATATATAAATTAACGTGTTGATGGGAGATTTCAACGCTGGGAGTAGGAAGAGAGAGATGGGACAGTGTTGGGATGACCATTTGGAAGGAGACAAGAAACATGAAAGAGGCTTTGATCGATTTTGTGAAACGATCTAAAAATAATGAACACGTTTTTCAGGGCATAGAGTCATATCTTTACGAGTATAAGATGGAATCAGGTAGCACCAACAACTCGATCAAAAATCAGTGGGAATGGGTATGATAGTCTCAAATAAAAGGATTTTAAAAATGTAAAGGTGATCCCGTGAGTTTCCTTGGATGCGGATCATAGACTGGTGGTAGGACGCAGAGATAAGGAGAGGAGGAAGGATAAATGAGCAGAAGTGGGCAGTGATCAGAGTGGAAGTTGCCAGAACAAGGAATGAGACATAATTATGAACGAGAAATACAGGAAACCCTAAGGAATGGAGAAGAAAATCAAGATTTGCAGGATGTCATCAGGAGTAGCACCAAAAAACACTTGGTAAAAGATGGTAAAGGAAGTACTAGGAAGAAAGATACACCATGGTGGAGACAAGAAGTAGAAAAAAAAGCAATTAAGGAAAAAGCAGGAAAATAGGAAGTAGCTGAAAAGAGAAGAACGGCAGCAGCAAGAGAGGGAATATATACGGGGCAAGAATGAGGCAGAGAAAATAAAGAGAGAGGAGCAAAAAGATGGAGACGGAAGAATGTTGAGAGAAATAACTTGAGATGTGGGGAAAGGGGAAGAAAAAGCTATTTAAGATGGCGAGAAGCTTATAGAAAACCAAAATCATATTAGAAATATAAAAAGATAAAAACTGAGGAATTCTGAGACCAGGAAGAAAAGAAATGATATATGGACTGAATACTGAGAGAGATCTGCTAAATGCAGAATACAGAGAACAAGAGGAAGAAGCTGCAGATCAGAGGAGGAAGAGGAGAAGGAAAGGTGGAGAATGGCGGTAGAGAGGAATATAGGAGGCTATAAAAAAAAAGATGAAGAAGGAGTAAAGCTCCAGGAAGGAGGGAGTGGCTGTGGGGGTTGGTGGTGGAGGGGAGGAGAGGAGCTGGGGATGGAATCATCAGTTTGATGAACAGAAGTGTTGGAGAGAGGAAGGTGCCGGAAGATTGGGGCAGAAGCAATAATAATACCGATATATAAAGGTAAAGAGAGATGCAGGAAGCTGTAATTGCCAGGTATTTCATGATGGACCATCTGGCGAAAATTTCGGAAGAATGGCGGAAGGGAAGGTTGAGAGAGAGGAGTAGGAGGCAAAGGACTCGAAGAAGGAGTAGTACAGGTATAGAAGAGGAAGAGGAACGACGGGACCTCTTATTCACACTGAGAATAGTCTCAGAGAGGATGCTGGAATATGGCAAGAGAGATTCTTTGTAGCTTTCATCCCGATCTGCAAAAAGGCATTTGAGATTCAGTGCCAAGGAAAAAGCTCTGAAGAGAGCTATGGGGAGGAATTATGGCATGAAGGTAGATTAAAGAAGGCAATAGAAAGTATGTATGAGAAATACAGTTGTAATGTTAGAACTGAGTGAGAACAATGGGATAGTTTTGAGGTAAAGCAAGGTAAACGAGAAATTATTTTATCATCACTGCCTGGCCCCCATATTATATTTAGACGTGGTGATAAGGAAAGTGAAAGAGAGACTGGGAGATTTTGAAGGGGGTATAATGGCATATGTCCAACCTATTCCGAGAGAAAAGGAAGCCCGCTCTGATCCTTACTAACTATCGTCTCTCGCTCCTCCTGTATTCTATCTAAGATCTTTGAAACCCTTCTTAACTCTCACTTCTTAGACCATCTGGAATCCATTCTCTTCTTTCCGATCCCAGTACGGCTTTCGGCGTCCAGGAGTCTACTGGTGATATGCTTTTCCTATTCCCAACCTATTTGTGGTTTCCGCCCGCCAGGAACTGCAGGGAGACTTGCATGTGGACAGCAGCATATCAAAGCATTTGACCAGGTATGGCACATAATCACTGCTCTCAAGCTCCCCTCCCTTTGGGTTTCCTCCTCCTCTTTTGCTTACTTATGTCTAGCTTTCTTTCAAGTCGCTCAATATCGGCTGTGGTTGATGAGCAACTTCTTCTTTCAGTTAATAGTGGTGTTCCTCAGGGTTCTGTCATATCTCCTACTTTATTCTTACTTTTCATTAATGATCTTCTCACCTGCACATCTAACTCTATCCACTCATATACCAGAAGACTCGACTTCATTCTTCAACTCATTTCAATTCTGCTCCCTCTTTTACTTCTAGAATTGCCTCTCGTCTTAATCTTTCCGATTCTATTCTCGCTGATCTGGATAAATTTCGATTAGGTTTTAACTTAGTAGTTGAGTGTCTTTAAAACTCAACCTACAAATCTCCTCTAAAACACCACTTTCCTATCTCTTTCGACAGTTCTCTCATCTCTCCACCAATGACAATATAAACATCCTTGGCCTTAACGCAAACAAAAATACCTTGGAAACCTCATCTAGCAGTTGCTAAGGTTGCCTCAAAAGAAACTAGAGATTCTGTTTAAACTGCGATATTTTTTCCTCTTCTCAATTGCCCCAGCTTGCCCAGGAGTCATCGCCCTTGTGGAGTACTGTTCTCACATATCTAGGGAGGCTCTGAGAACTTTCACCCAGCTTTTGGACAGGAGTCAGTCAAAAGCCAAAGGAAGCTTATAAACTGTTCTGTACTTTCCAGTTCCACTTAACCCTCTATCTTTGCGGCACGATGTTGGTACTTTATCTCTCTTTTCTATAAGTACCATGGCCTTGGGTGTTCGAGGAACTTACCACTCATGCCACCACCTTTGACGCCCTCATGGCACAAAGGGGTGCTGTGTCTGCGCTGAGTTTTGTGTTGATGTAAGAGTAACTCCAGGCTAGTTCGTTGCGGTGCTTCCTCCTTTCCTGCCACATCATTCTGTGGAGATTCTCTTATCTCCTGTGTTTCCTGCTGAATTTAATCTCCCTCAGCACAAAGCCTGCGTCTGTGCTCCATCTGCGTAATTACGCTAGTGGATGAAATTTTAGCGTGCAGCACCCCTCCCTTAATAGGAAGCTCTGCCCGTGAGTGAGATAGTGACAACTAAAAAGCAGACGATCTACTGGCATGTTGGAGCCGAGAGAGGGAGAAGATTCAGGGAGTGGCTGAGGCTATTTTGGAAAGTTGGAAGGAAGCAGTGATGAAGATGAACGTACAGAAGACAGAGATAGTAACATTTATGCTTAGCAGGAAATGAAGGGAGTGAGGATGATGATGGGAGAGGAAGAAGGATGGGGGTGAGACAGTAAATACACCTGCAATTATCTCGGAGGATGTTTTGGAAGGGAGGAAATTGGAAGGGAGAGATTACGTGATGAATGGGAAAGTATGGATTAAATTATAGAAAAGACATATATATATATATATATATATATATATATATATATATATATATATATATATATATATATATATATATATATATATATATATATATATTTATATATATATATATATACTATATATATATATATATATATATATATATATATATATATATATATATATATATATATATATATATATATATATATATATATATATATATATATATATATATATATATATATATATATATATATATATATATATATATATATATATATATATATATATATA
>JABUQX010147325.1:10000-14922 GCA_015478945.1 Trachelipus rathkii
CTAGATAAAAGGCTGAGAAGTGTAGTAGAACCCAGACTAAGGGAAGAACATCACGGATATAGAAAGAACACAAGCACAACGGATCTCTTGTTCGCCTTGAGAATTACGTTAGAAAAGATATGGAATTATAATAAACGAGCATATATAGCTTTCATAGATCTGAGGAAAGCTTTTGATTCAGTGCTTAGGGAGAGACTGTGTAGAGTGCTAGAGAGAGAATATGCAGCAGATAAAAAGTTGAGAGGAGCCTTGGAGAGTTTGTATAAGATTAGTAAATTTAACGTAAGAACAAAATATGAGAATAAGGAAGGGTTTGAGGTGAGAACGAGAATCATACAGGGAAGCGTGTTGTCACTAATATTGTTTGTTGTATATCTGGATGTAGTGATAAAGAAGGTGAGAGAGGATGTAAGAGATTTGGACTGTGATATTCTGGCATACGCGGATGACTTGGCATGCTGGATCGAAGAGGTAGGTAGGCTGAGAGAGATGGTGACATGTTTTTTCGAATAGGTTTAGAGAAGCCGATCTGACTATGAACACAGACAAGACGGAGATCATCGTGGTTAGTAGAGAAGAAGGAGGGGAGAGAGCTGAGAGTGGATGTGGAAGGGACTGAGATAAAGATGGTGGAGAAATGTAAATACTTGAGCGGAGTATTTTGAAGAGAAGGATGAAATGTACAGAAGATAACAAGTAGAAGAGCTTAGTATGGAGGAGCTGTAAGAAGAGTTACCCCATACTGAAAGATAGAAAATGAGTATGGAGATGAAAAAGGTGATATTCGAGGAGGTGAAAACACCGATGACCAAAAAAATAACCTCCTCAAAAAAATGACCTCAAAAAATGATCTCCTCATAAAACGACCTCCACAACAAATGACCTCCTCAATAAATGACTTCCTCAAAAAATGACCTCTTCATAAAATGACCTCCTCATAAAATGACCTCCTCAATAAATGACCTTCTCAATAAATGACCTCTTCAAAAAATGACCTCCTCATAAAATGACCTCCTCAATAAAGGAGCTCCTCATTAAATGATCTCCTCAAAAAATGACCTCCTCAATAAAAATACCTCAATAAATTATATCTTCATAAAATGACCTCCTCATAAAATGACCTTCTCAATAAATGACTTCTTCAATAAATGACCTCCTCAAAAAATGACCTCCTTATAAAATGAACTCCTCAATAAATGACCACCTCAGTAAATGACCTTCTCATTAAATGACCTCCTCATAAAAATGACTTCCTCAATAAATGAAATCCTCAAAAAATGACCTTAATAAAATGACCTCCTCATAAAATGATATCCTCAATAAATGACCTTCTCAATAAATGACCTCTTCAAAAAATGACATCCTCATAAAATGACCTCCTCAATAAATGACCTCCAATAAATGACCTCCTCAATAAATGACCTCCTCAATAAATGACCTTCTCATAAAATGACCTCCTCAAAAAACCTCAAAAAATGACCTCCTCAATAAATGACCTCCTTAATAAATGACCTCCTCAAAAAATGACATCCTCGAAAAACGACCTCCTCAAAAAATGACCTCGTAAAATAACCTCCTCATAAAATGACCTCCTCGATAAATGACTTCCTCAAAAAATGACGACTTCATAAAATGACCTCCTCATAAAATGACCTACTCAATAAATGACCTCTTCAATAAATGACCTCTTCAATAAATGACCTCTTCAAAAAATGACCTCCTCATAAAATGACCTCCTCAATAAATGACCACCTCAATAAATGACCTCCTCAATAAATGACCTCCTCAAAAAATGATCTCTTCATAAAATGACCACCTCATAAAATGACCTCCTCAATGAATAACCTTCTCAATAAATGACCTCTTCAAAAATGACCTCCTCATAAAATGATCTCCTCAATAAATAACCTCAATAAATGAACTCCTCATTAAATAACCTCCTTAAAAAATGACCTCCTCAATAAATGACCTAATCAAAAAATAACCTCCTCAAAAAATGACCTCCTCATAAAATGACCTCAATAAATGACCTCCTAAAAAATAACCTCCTAAAATGACCTCCTCAAAAAATGACCTCAATAAATGACCTCCTCAAAAAATGACCTCAATAAATGACCTCCTCAATAAAGGACCACCTCAATAAATGACCTCCTCAATAAATGACCTCCTCATTAAATAACCTCCTTAAAAAATGACCTCCTCAAAAATTAACCTCCTCATAAAATGACCTCCCCAAAAAATGACCTCCAAAAAAATGACGTCCTCATGAAATGACTTCCTCAATAAATGACCTCCTCAATAAATGACCTCAATAAATGACCTAAAAAATGACCTCAATAAATAACCTCCTCAATAAACTACCTCCTCAAGAAATGACCTCCTCAAAAAATGACCTCCCCAAAAAATGACCACCTCATAAATTGAACTTATCATTAAATGACCTCCTCAATAAATGACCTCCTGAATAAGTGAATTCTTCATAAAATGACCTTCTCAAAAAATGACCTCCTCAAAAAATGACCTCCTCAAAAAATGACCTCCTCAATAAATGACCTCCTCAGTAAATGACCACCTCAAGAAATGACCTCCTCAAAAAATGAACTTCTCAAAAAATGAACTCATAAAATGAACTCCTCAATAAATAACCTCCTCAATAAATAACTTCCTCAAAAAATGACCTCTTCATAAAATGACCCCCTCATAAAATGACCTCCTCAATAAATGACCACTTCAATAAATGACCTCTTCAAAAAATGACCTTCTCATAAAATGACCTCCTCAATAAATGACCACCTCAGTAAATGACCTCCTCAATAAATGACCTCTTCAAAAAATGACCTCCTCATAAAATGACCTCCTCAATAAATTACCACCTCAATAAATGAACTCCTCACTAAATGACCTAGTCAAAAAATGACCTCGTCAATAAATGACTTCTTCAAAAAATGATCTCTTCATAAAATGACCTCCTCATAAAATGACCTCCTCAATAAATGACCTCTTCAGTAAATGACCTCTTCAAAAAATGACCTCCTCATAAAATGACCTCTTCAATAAATGATTTCCTCAATAAATGACCTCTAAAAAAAAAGACCTCTTCATAAAATGACCTCCTCATAAAATGACCTTCTCAACAAATGACCTTCTCAATAAATGACTTCCTCAATAAATGACTTCCTCAATAAATGACCTCCTCAAAAAATGACCTCTTCATAAAATGACCTCCTCATAAAATGATCTCCTCAATAAATGACCTCTTCAGTAAATGACCTCATCAAAAAATGAACTTCTTATAAAGTCACCTCTTCAATAAATGACTTCCTCAATAAATGACCTCCTCAAAAAATTATCTTTTCATAAAATGATCACCTCATAAAATGACCTAATCAAAAAATGACCTCTTCAGTAAATGACCTCTTCAAAAAATGACCTCCTCATAAAATGACCTCTTCAATAAATGACCTCCTCATAAAATGACCTCCTCAATAAATGACCACCTCAGTAAATGACCTCCTCAAAAAATGACCTCTTCATAAAATGACCTCCTCATAAAATGACTTCCTCATAAAATGACTTCCTCAATAAATGACCTCTTCAATAAATGACCACCTCAGAAAATGACCTCCTCATAAAATGACCTCCTCAATAAATGACCACCTCAGTAAATGACCTCCTCATTAAATGACCTCCTTAATAAATGACCTCCTCAATAAATGACACCCTCAAAAAAATGACCTTCATAAAGTGACCTCCTCATAAAATGACCTCCTCAATAAATGACCACCTCAGTAAATGACCTCCTCAAAAAATGACCTCTTCATAAAATGACCTCCTCATAAAATGACCTCTTCAATAAATGACCTCTTCAATAAATGACCTCATCAAAATGACCTCCTCAATAAATGACTACCTCAGTAAATGACCTCCTCAATAAATGACCACCTCAGAAAATGACCTTCTTAAAATGACCTCCTAAATAAATGAACCCTCTGTAATGACTTTCTTTAAAATGATCTTAAGCAAAGCTGACCTCTATAACTATTTTCACAATAAACTAGACTTTACCAGCTTCTTCATGACTTTACGCAAATGACCCATTCCTCCTATTAAGCCCATTATATAGCAAAAAATGGCCTACTAATAAGTGGCCTATAATGCCTTCTTCAAAATGATCTCTTCTAAGAGCTGAGCCTACCCATAAAAAGGACCTCCTGTAATAGACAAACCACCTCAGGCAAATGACCTCCTGAACCAGCCAAGCCGCTCCGCACCTGACCTCCTCACAAAGTAGTGACTTCCTCAATAAATAGTGGCCTCTTCAATAAATAGCCTCTTCTAAATAATTAATGCCTCACCCTCATAATAAACGGTTTACCGAAGAACCACCTCAAGAAAATGCCCTCCTATCACATTGTAGGACCTCCTCACTTAAAAATGACACCTCCTCCTTCCAAATGGCCTCCTCAATATTATTCTGCTGGTAATCAGAACTTCTTCAAAAATGATCTCTTCAATAAATGACCTCCTCATAAAATGACCTCCTCAATAAAGGACCACCTCAGAAAATGACCTCCTCAATAAATGACCTCCTCATAAAATGACCTCCTCATAAAATGACCTCCTCAATAAATGACCTCCTCAATAAATGACTTCTTCAAAAAATGATCTCTTCATAAAATGACCTCCTCATAAAATGACCTCCTCAATAAATGACCTCTTCAATAAATGACCTCTTCAATAAATGACCTCTTCAATAAATGACCTCTTCAATAAATGACCTCCTCATAAAATGACCTCCTCAATAAATGACCACCTCAGAAAATGACCTCCTCATAAAATGACCTCCTCAATAAATGACCTTCAATAAATGACTTCTTTAAAAATGATCTCTTCATAAAATGACCTCCTCAAAAAATGACTTC
>JABUQX010147326.1:0-7500 GCA_015478945.1 Trachelipus rathkii
CAAATACTTCGTTCAGTTGGAAGGCGGGTGTTTAACCGTTTCGCATTTATCGTGACGCCGCGTTTTCGTGCGCCGCTTCGTGGAGCTGAACAATTTTGAAAAGGGTCGGAGTCGGAGCCGGAGCCGGAGCCAGACGGGCGGAGCCGGGGCCGGAGCCAAAGTAATTTTTTAATTATTTTTGCAGGTAAAGATACTTCTGCAAGGTCGGAGCCTGAACTATTCTGAAATGGAAACAAAGTCAGAGCCGGAGCCGGAGCCAGAGCCGGAGCCGGAGCCAAAGTTTTTTTTAATTGTTTTTGCAGTTAAAATACTTCTGCAAAGTTGGGGCCTGAACTATTCTGAAATGGAAATGGGGTCGGAGCCAGAGCCGGAGCCGGAGCCAGAGCCAGAGCCAGAGCCGGAGCCGGAGCCGGAGCCGGAGATGGATGTGAAGAACAAATTATTTTCAAGAAATTTTTTTGCAGATGAAAGTAATTCTACAAAGTGTGAGCTGAACAATTTGTAAAGGAGCCGGAGCCGGAGTCGGAGCCGGAGTTGGAACAAAAGTATAATTTTTTTCAAAGAAATTGTTTTTCCAGGTAAAAATACTTCTGCAAAATCGGATCTGAATTATTTTGAAATGGAAACGGAGCCGGAACCTGAGCCGGAGCCGGAGCCGGAGCTGGAGCCGGAGCCGGAGCCGGAGCCGGAGCCGGAGCCGGAGCTGGAGCTGGAGCTGGAGCTGTAGAACAATTTTTATTAATTTTGCAGGTGAAAATAACTCTACAAAGTTGGAGCTGAACAATTTTGAAAAGGAGCCGGAGCCGGAGCCGGAGCCGGAGCTGGAGCCGGAGCCGGAGCCGGGCTGGAGCCGGAGCCGGAGCTGGAGCCGGGCCGGCCAGACCTAGGCAGGGCCAGACCAGGTATAAATTTTTAAGATATTATTTTGACAAGTAAAAATTATTCTGCAAAGTCGGAGCTGAACTATTTGAAATAGATACAGGTTGGAGTCTGAATGACGGGCTGGAGCTGAAATAGATAAGTATAAATTTATAGAATTATTCAACTTTCCAATAACATATATAATATATATATATATATATATATATATATATATATATATATATATATATATATATATATATATATATATATATATATACTATATATATATATATATATATATATATATATATATATATATATATATATATATATATATATATATATGTATATATATATATATATATATATATATATATATTATGGTTGGCCGACATACCAGGTGCGGTGCTGTGAGTAATGAGCTCATTGCGGTTTTGGTACTGTGCGCAATTAAACAAAAAGGTTTGTTGCGTTGCGGTACGGTACGGTACAGGTACGGTAAGGTGTGGTGTGGTGTGGTGTGGTGTGGTGTGGTGCGGTGTGAGTAAAGACTTTTTCTGCCGTTCCTGGTGCGCTTATTTAGGAGGGGTGAGGTGCGTAATAATATCTTTTACTTTCTGGAAAAAAAAGAAAAAAAATCATTCAACATCTTTATAGGCGTTTTTCTCAAAATTCACTTTTTTGCCATATCAGCTGACAAAAAAAATTCGCTAATAAAAAACTGACATAGTCTATTGTGTTGAAAATTTACAAAGGTTTAATAATAATAACACTAATCATAATTCTAATAAGAATAATAATACCAAACAAGAATAATATAATATGTGTAGTAAAAATAATAATAATAATAATAATAATAATATGTATATAATATAATATATAATATATATATATAATAATAATAATAATAATATATGTATATGATAATATATATATATATTAATAATAATAATAATAATAATAATAATAATAATAATAATAACAATAATAATAATAATAATAATAATAATATAATATAATATAACTATATATATATAACAACAATAATATATATAATATATATATAATAATAATAATAATAATATAATAATAATAATAATAATATATAATTTAATAATATAATAATATGTAATAATAATAATAATAATATGCTCATAATAATAATATATATATATATATGTATAATAATAATAATATATATATATATATAATAATATATAATAATAATAATATGTCAGAGCAGAGCCGAGCACGATGTTTTACTTAGATTGATAATTTTGGGTTGGTGTCAGACAAGTTTGAAGTGATGACCTTGAAAAAAAAATTTTTTGAAATTAAAATTGAATACTAGATGTTTCCAATTTTATTTTTATTTAGTTTCAAGGGCAAATGATTATATCTTTTTGACCACACCTTTTTCTAGAAATTTCGTGAAAAAATTATTGAAATAATTTAAAAAATAAAGTTTTTATATGGTTTTTAGGAAGTAGTAAAAATTCAGAACCCCTTCCCCCCCCAATAATTTCCAAACCATATAGTCTATTGAAACGAAATAACCAGAAATACATAGAATAATAGTTCCCATTTAAATAAAAAGTTCTCTTTTCACGATTGATAGACATTGAAATTTCGAGTGGAGAGTCCCCTTAAAACCATTATATCAATTTTATAAGCAAAGCCGTGTTATGTTGAAATCTTTTTTTTATTTCTTTGTATTTTATTTTAGCATTTATGGTTGCACAGCGGTTTTCTTAATAAATGAAGCACATTTCCAGCATATTCAGAGAAATTTGGAAAAATCTCTCCACAGGTGAAAAAGAAACCGTTCTTTTGTTCTTTCCTGATATTTTTTCACAGGTCAGTCTCTGTTGCCATGCTACGGAATAGCTCCCATGCATTGAAAGAAGCTGTTTTACAGTTCTTTGGTCGACTCTGTGTTACAGGTAGATTCCTTTCATGGTGCTACCGGAAGACTTTCGGAATAAGAGACGCTGTTTTACAGATCTTCACTAACTAATAGATGAACACTAGGCTACAACCACAAATACCTTGACTATCGTAAACCTAAATTTAACTACTAGAATTCTAGTACTCATATAAACAAAACCCACCATAGCTCTATGCCACAAGTCACCCATCATAATCTACACTCTTTCACCTCCTCTCATTCCTCTCCACTCCAGCACACACACATTATAACCCACACCACTCGTCTACATCACATCTTTTCATTTTTGTTTTGGACTCAGCAATAAAATCAAATTTACCCTTTCTAAATACAACCATCATCTCTCTCATTTTTTCCTCACTATTTATTATTCTAACATTCCAAGTACCCAGTCGATTAGTACAATTTCACCGTAAGATACCAGGTAGCTAACGGCGATCACAACCTGGTCCGAGGGATGCATAAGAATTCCAAGGGAATAAATAAGTGGTAGCGGGTCCACAACTCAACTAACACTATCCCTTTAGTAGCCTCCTACGACAAGCAGAACTTATCCTGTGAAAATTCTATCTCCCCAACACACAGAGATTTATGAATAAAAAGTGCTGTCTTTAATAGTAATAGGGATTTATGGTCTATATGGAATACGGAGAGCTTACTCCTGTGTTAGAAGAGTGTGAATATGAGAGCAAGAAGGGAGAACCATTTGGTACTGGAGTGTCTAGGGATGTACAATACTACACAAATTGCTAACTGGATGTAATCTCATCGGTTTGATAGCTCTACTTACCTCTCCTCTCTCTCTCTCTCTCTCTCTCTCTCTCTCTCTCTCTCTCTCTCTCTCTCTCTCTCTCTCTCTCTCTCTCTCTCTCTCTCTCTCTCTCTCTCTCTCTCTCTTTCTCTCTCTCTCTCTCTCTCTCTCTCTCTCTCTCTCTCTCTCTCTCTCTCTCTCTCTCTCTCTCTCTCTCTCTCTCTATATATATATATATATATATATATATATATATATATATATATATATATATATATATATATATATATATATATATTATATATATATATATATATAAACTTATAGTCTTTATATATAGCAATGAAACATTCTAGCATCCAGTATGTACAATGTTAAATATTCGCATCCGCTGATGTGATAAATTAGTTATCCGCTTTCACATCGCAGATATCAAAAAAATTGACATCCGAGACAATGAAATAATATAATAATAATATAATAATAATAATATAATATATATATATAATATAATATATAATATAATAATAATAATGTATATATATATATATATATATATATATATATATATATATATAAAAATAAATATATATATATTTATATATAAATATAAAAATTATAATAATAATATATAATAATAATAATAATAATAATAATATATGTATGTATATAATATAATAATAATATAATAATAATAATATATAATAATAATAATAATATGTAGTTTATATAATATAATATGTATAATATGTAATAATAATAATAATAATATATATATGTATAATAACTATATATATATAATATGTATATAAATAATAATAATATGTAATAATAATTTATATAATATGTAATAATATCCAAGTACGATAACCTCATATATAACTCTTTAATATAATATAATCATAAAAAGAATAATAGAATAAAAATACTAATACTATGTATAATAATATTTATATATAATAATAACTAATAATAATAATAATAATAATAATAATATAATAATAAGTAATATATATATATATAGAAATAATATAACAATATATAATATAATATAATATATATATGTAATATAATAATATATATCTTCTTTCTTAATAATAATATACTCTTATATATATCAATAATATAAATCTTTCCAATAATAATAATATAATAATATAATAATAATATATATATATATTTAATGTAATAATATATAATAATAATAATATATATAATATATAATAATATAATATATATATGTAATATATATAATAATAATATATGTATAATAATATATATGTAATAATATATAATAATAATATAATAATATATATAATAATAATAATATATACACCTACATATAATAATAATAATATACACCTATATATCCTATCAATTATTTTGAAATCCTTCTCCACTCGTGTGAAGTTTATAAAGTAAACAGCAGACTTTAAAATTAGTGAACACATAATAAAGAATGAATTCTATTAGCATTTCAAAACAATTTTATAACTTGATTCTTCTTTGCGAAAGATACTCAAAGCCCTACAAGGTTCATTCCCTCAGGTTCAAGCAAACATGTTTTGAATTTCATAAAGTATTCATGAAATAACCTAAATATAAAAAGTACTTTTACTGAAGTGATATAATAATATATATATAATGTGTAATAATAATAATATATATATATATAATAATAATAATAATAATAATAATAATATATGTAATAATGTAATAATAATAATATAACAATAATAATAATAGCCTAATATATATATAATAACAACAATATATATATATCATATATATATTTATGTATATATATATATGTAATAATAATATGTATAATAATAATAATATATAATAATAATATGTAATATATATGTAATATAATAATAATAATAATAATAATATAATGTATAATAATAATAATAATAATAATATGTATATATATAATATATATCTCAATAACAATAATAATAATATGTAGTGTATATATATGTAATATATATATAATAATAATAATAATAATAATAATAATATAATAATAATATTTAATATATATAATAATATATAATAATATGTAATAATAATAATATGTATATGTATGTAATAATATAATAATAATAATATGTATATATATATAATAATACATAATAATAATATATGTAATAATAATAATAATAATATATATATAATAATAATAATAATAAATAATAATAATATAATAATAATAATAATGTATAATATAATAACAATAATAACAATAATATATATTTATACATATTTGTAATATTAATAATAATAATAATATAATAATAATAATAATAATATATATATAATAATAATAATAATAATAATAATATATATATTATAATAATAATAATAATAATAATATAATAATAATAATAATAATAATATATAATATATAATAATAATAATATATGTATGTATCTAATAATAATATGTAATAATAATATATATACTCTTCATACAGCTATAAATATATATATATATATATATATATATATATATATATATATATATATATATATATATATATTGGCTCTATATTAAACCACGAAGCAATAAAAATTAGTATCGGAATGGTTGGTAATACTATCTCCAGAATTATTTACATATGCTAAGATGGCTGCCTTCCTTCATTTTTGCACAAATTGGGTATTTTAATTTTAAAAAAAATCCACCGAGGACACTCTCACGTAGCAGAGGGCGCAGAGGCGCGGGGGGTGATATAGAGAGGGGGCGATATTTACCCCGGATCCAAGAAAATATCAAATATCAATTTATTATTATCATGACGTCTCTGCAAACTTTATGTGCATATATCAAATTTAAACTAAAATATATTGCTTAAGCTTACTCATTTTCATAAGCCTACGGTGAAGCACAAAAAAATATATATCGATTTTTTTTTTACATTTTGTTAATATTAATTAAATTATATTTGAAAATTCACCATTACAAGAAATTACCTCTTTTTTGTTTTCGTAAATTTAGAAGTCTTAAAAATGCATTTCCCAGGTTTACCAACTTTACGAAGCTTAAATCATTTTTCGCTCCAGGATTTAATAAAGGTCCTATATATTTATATAATGTGACTACTCACGGGCAAGGCCCTATTCAAAGAGGGGACAGAAAATAATAATAATAATAATAAAAAAATAAAAACAATAAAAATATCTAAAGATATTTCAGACTTCTCCATTAGTCATTGACTTTCTTTTATTCTTCTACTTCTTAGAAAACTTTTCTTCTTCATATATGATCATCAAAGAATCTGCATAAACAAAACTGATAAGCAGAAGTTTCTTCTCCCTAATTTTTCTTTCTTTCTTTCATTTTCAACACATGCTTCGGACATAACATCGGACAAAACATCAGTGTAGCAGCATACACTGTTATTGCATGAGTTGATGCGACCGACGATAATCCAACGGGTGCCGTTGCTGCCAACGGAGAATATCGAAGATATCGAGAGAATATATATATATATATATATATATATATATATATATATATATATATATATATATATACTCTTATATATATATATATATATAAGAGAAATGCAATACACTGTAATCAAATTTTGTATTTGTAATACCCCTGATGTATTTTTACCATGCTGGGATACGATCCTGTACCCTTGCTGATGAGCGTGCAAGTGTTTGATCACTATGCCACGACGAGACAAAAGAAGATTCCGAGAATACTTCTACTGTCCAAGCAGAGCATTACTACGTACTCTTCCCGCTCGCACTCGGGCGTAGGGCCAAACAGGGTACCGCGCATGGTGAATGATAATACTATCAGGGAGTCATTATGTTATGTACAAGAGAATGCAATACCCTGCAATCAACTTTATATTTGTAAAAACACCCCTGATGTATTTTCACCATGATGCATTTCGATCTTGAAGAGAAATGCAATA
>JABUQX010147327.1:0-2500 GCA_015478945.1 Trachelipus rathkii
ATGGTGTATTATTATTATTATTGTGTGTATTATTATTATTATTATTATTATTATTATTATTATTATTATTATTATTATTATTATTATTATTATTATTATTATTATTATTATTATTATTATTATTATTATTATTATTATGTATTATTATTATTATTATTATTATTATTATTATTATTATTATTATTATTATTATTATTATTATTATTATTATTATTATATATATATATATATATATATATATATATATATATATATATATATATATATATATATATATATATATATATATATATATATATATATATATATATATATATATATATATATATAACTAATTTTTTATTAAATATAAATATATATATATATATATATATATATATAAGATTTTATATTGAAAGTTATATATAATTATCGGTGCACAATTCAGAAAAGTAAAACTAGAGGAAATAGTAAACTTTACACACACCTATTTCGAGAGAAAAAAAGCTTTAAAAAAAAAAAAAAAAAAAAAAAAAAAAAAAAATTTCTAACGTGATTCAAGTTTCAATTAAAAAGAAAAATTACATTTAAAATAATTATTGGTTAGGGAAATTAACGTGGACAATTTTATCCTATAAGAAATAATTATTGGTAAAGTGGCCTTCAAATATCTTTATTTAATTATTATAATCGGTAATTATAATAATAAATACATTTAATTATAATACTTTAATTTGATCGAAATTCAAAATAGCAACAAACTGTACTATTTATATTTTTAAAAATATACCACTACTTCAACTACTACACTACTCCAACTACTTCACTACTTCAACTAATTCACAACTTCAACTACTTCACAACTTTAACTACTTCACAACTTCAACTACTTCAATCTAACAAATACATAAAATGTTAATAATAAAAAAACCTATTGAAAAAGTATCTAAAAAAAATACAAATATATTCTCGACAAAATCATTAAAACAGAAAAGCGGTGTTTGTCTGTCTATACACATATTTTAATAAGAAGCAAATAAGCTTCTATAAAATTAATATTAATAAACTATAATTTAATTTAACTTAATTCTAACAAAAACATCATCATACACAAGTGTTTAGCTTACGAAGTGTGCGTGTATGTGTGTATGTATGTATGTGTCCAACAGGATAGAAATCCAATTATTTCAAAGAAAAAATAGCCAATAATGGAGTGCAAAACTTGTAAAAATAGCAAATCAATTACAGATTTTCGTCCATAATTTAAACTTGTGATAAACTAAATAATAATAATAAAAATAATAATAATAATAATAATAATAATAATAATAATAATAATAATAATAATAATAATAATAATAATAATAATAATAATAATAATAATAATAATAATAATAATAATAATAATACATTTTATTCTATATTACTGATTTTATACTTTACATAAATAAAGGCCCAAGTAAGCAAATGATATTTTCAATGTTAAAAAAAAAAACACTTCATAAATTAAACGCATAAATAAATTTATTTAATAACTGTTTTCAAGACAAAAAATAAATAAATAAATAAATAAATAAAGGAGAACAATGAACGCCGAACGCAAATCGTGAATGTAAATGAACAAACCAAGAAGAGCGAAAATATTGGAAAGACTAAATCTAATTAAAGTGAAACGATAATAAAACTGTAAGGTGTTGAAGTAGAAATTAATAAAATAAAAGTAATAAAAAAAAAGTGAAAATCTAAAGATAAAGTAAGAGGAACTAAATAGAATAATAAATGTATCAGTAAGGAATCACCTGAGGATGACAGAGGAAAGTTGAAATGAAAAAGAAAAAACAACTTCATTCATAGTTTCTAATTTTTCTTTTTTTAACGATTGGTACAGAAGGTAAAGACTGACAGTTGTTCTCGCGTCTGGTAAATGAAAATATCTTAACAAAGGTAAAAATTGTGGATTAATAACATGAATAAAACAAACAAGCAAATTGGTTCATCAATAAACCCACTGAAAAATGGGCAAAATATCAGACCTAGTCTCATTGGGATGGACGATAATGCAAGAACAAATGAATCTCTCTCTCTCTCTCTCTCTCTCTCTCTCTCTCTCTCTCTCTCTCTCTCTCTCTCTCTCTCTCTCTCTCTCTCTCTCTCTCTCTCTCTCTCTCTCTCTCTCTCTCTCTCTCTCTCTCTCTCTCTCTCTCTCTCTCTCTCTCTCTCTCTCTCTCTCTCTCTCTCTCTCTCTCTCTCTCTCTCTCTCTCTCTCTCTCTCTCTCTCTCTCTCTCTCTCTCTCTCTCTCTCTCTCTCTCTCTCTCTCATCTCTCTCTCTCTCTCTCTCTCTCTCTCTCTCTCTATATATATATATATATATATATATATATATATATATATATATATATATATATATATATATATATATATATATATATATATATATATATATATATATATATATATATATATATATATATATATATATATATATATATATATATATATATATATATATATATATATATA
>JABUQX010147328.1:5000-10000 GCA_015478945.1 Trachelipus rathkii
CTTTCATTAATTTCTCCACCAATATTTTCTCAATTTAGTTTTTTCCTGAATATTTTTTCTTTTAATTGTATCCTCCTCTCTAATTCTTATTTTAATTCGCACTTTATTTCTCTTAATTAATGTAATATTTTCACATAATTTGGTTTCATAATTCCAATTCGGGATAAGACAGAGCAAGTGTTAATGTATCAAATAATTTTTATAATCTAAAAAAGAGATGAATAAAGGGCTCTCATTTTCAATACGCCATTCAATCAGCTCTTGAACTGCTTGGGAGTGATCATTTTTGCTATAATCACTTCTAAATTTTGACGTTCATATATTGAATAAAGTCAAGTTTTGCTCTAATTCTGTTAGTTATTATTTTTGTAAAAAAAACTTGTACAAAATTGGAAGTAAACCAATTGGCCTGTAGACCTTAGGTTTTCATTTTCTTCTTTTATAAACAAGTACAACATTGACATTTATTCGTTTGAAAAGGATTTTGATTTTACAAATATTTATTAGGTAGTCGTGTTAATTTATTATCTATTTTGTCATCGCCATCTTTTAGTACGTCAATTGACTTTCTATCCTCACCAGGTTACATTGATTTGCTTTATGTTGTAAATGTTTTCCCAGATTGGTTACAAAAGATGCCTGAGCAACATTTAAATTTATATTTATAGGTCGCTCCTCATCAATATTCTTAAATAACTGTATAGAATTCCTTTTATCAGTTACGATTAATTCTTAACATATATGTTTGTTACATTTGGAAACTTTTAATGTTGCCAGCTGATGATCCCATCAGTTGGAGTTCTCGTTTTGTTTTTAAGAAATTTATTATTCTGAATTATGCATTTGATGAGATGTTTGGTAAATGCTCTTGTATCTTCTCAAAGAATTCTCTTTATAAGTTTGTTCAGCTTGATTCTTCTCATCCTTTCTTAAGATTTTCATCTTTAGCCATCTTTCTTCTTTTCTTTATCAGTGTTCTCGTATCTTCAGATACAAGAACACTGAAACTCTCTCTTCAGAGAGAAAGACAAAGAGAAAGGGAGAGAGAGAGAGAGAGAGAGAGAGAGAGAGAGAGAGAGAGAGAGAGAGAGAGAGAGAGAGAGAGGAGAGAAAAAAAAGACGAGAGAGAGAGAGAGAGAGCAAAAGAAATAATAGATTGAATCAGAGAGGAAGGAAACAAGCCATAAGGAAGAGAAAAACATAGAAAGAAACAAACACATCTCAAAGGAGACTAAGAAATCAAAGACTGATAAAAAAAATAGATAGATAGATAGATAGATAGATAGATAGATAGATAGATAGATAGATAGATAGATAGATAGATAGATAGATAGATAGATAAATAGATAGATAGATAGATAGATAGATAGATAGATAGATAGATAGATAGATAGATAGATAGATAGATAGATAGATAGATAGATTTGCTGGAAGATAGATAGATAGATAGATAGATAGATAGATAGATAGATAGATAGATAGATAGATAGATAGATAGATAGATAGATAGAATAACCATTCTGACTGAAAGAAAAATGCGCTCAGAGAGAGAGAGAGAGAGAGAGAGAGAGAGAGAGAGAGAGAGAGAGAGAGAGAGAGAGAGAGAGAGAGAGAGAGAGAGAGAGAATTTTGAACAAGTGAAAACGAAGCAACCTATCTAATGGAATTATCGCAAGATCCTCTTTGCTATGTAAAACTGTATAAGAATGTATGTATGTATGTATGTATGTATGTATGTATGTATGTATGTATGTATGTATGTGTGGGTGTTTGAGTGTGTGGACGTGAGAGAGAGAGAGAGAGATCAAGACACTAAAATAACGGATAAGAGAATTGTGAAAGCTTTAGAGAGTTTTTAGAGAGTCTGCGAGAAAGTCAAAAATAATTGGAGAAATATTGCAGTATATATATATATATATATATATATATATATATATATATTATATATATATATATATATATAGAGATAGATGTAGATATATATATATATATATATATATTATATATATATATATATATATATATATATATATATATATATATATATATATATATATTATATATATATGTATATATAGAAGTATATATATATATATATACATAAAGATATATATATATATATATATATATATATATATATATATATAAAGTATATATATTTATATATATATATAAATATATATATATATAGTAAAGAAGAAGTATATATATATATATATATATATATATATATATATACATATATATATATATATATATATATATATATATATATATATATATATATATATATATATATATATATATCTATCGGTATTTCTGTATATATATATATATATATATATATATATATATATATATATATATATATATATATATATATATATATATATATATATATATATATATATATATATATAATATATATATATATATATCTTAATATATATATATATATATATATATATATATATATATATAATCTTCCTCCTATCCCCAGTTTGGGGGTGAGGTGCGTAGCATACACCGAAACAGAAAAGTAGTAGAAGAGCATGACGCAAGTCGAAAAGAAAGCCTCCTCCCCTTTTACCGTCCCTTTAATACCCCCCAATGAGTAATCGTTGCCATTAAAAAAATCCACCCTGAGGCTCCACCAGACTTCGACGGACCCTCACTATGGTATCTCGTCAATATGGAGTTCATCCCCTGAGCAAAGCCCACAACAATACTCCCTCACAAAACCCCGCCATTCACTTCTGTTATGCACCTTTCTTCTCGCCTCTGAAACTCACATTCCTCTCCTTCAGGCATTCCTTTACTAACTCAAACCACTTATTTTCGGTCTCCCAGCTGGTCGATTCCCAGAACACTCACCACTATACATCTGCTTAACGAACCGACTATCATCCATCCTTTCCATATGACAAAACCATCTCAATGTACTCTCGTTCATTCTTTCATTTACGCCCTTCTTCACACCACACAACTTCCTAATGAATTCATTCCCAATTTTATCAATTCTTCTCACACCTAACACGCCCTAAGATTGTCCATCTGAACACATTGTACTTTAGATCTATACCTCTTATTCCAGACCATAGTTTCACTACTATACATTAACACAGGTACCAACATACCCTCATTTAAGACCCTAGCGCACTCAAGACTTAGTCCTTTTACATCCACCAAGGATTTAATTACACCAGCCAACTTCTGGCCATTCTCAACTTTCCTACTACACTCTGCATCATCCGTTCACTTTCATCCAACATATATTTTAAATATGTAAACTCAGACACTTGTTCCAGTTGTCAAATTCATCCAACATAACTTTCACACTTCCTCGGAGGATCCTGTCTCACTCAAAACCATAACCTTACTCTTATCTACGTTAACTTTCAAACCCCTAATTTTACACACCCTGTCAGATCCTTCTACAAATCTTTTCAAACTCTCTTTAGATTTCCCACACAAAACCAAATTATCCGCATATAATAGGTAAGACAACCTCCACTCTCTTCCATTTTCCACCATTCTAACACCTTCCCCTGCCACCCCCACCTCTAATTCTTTCATAACTTCATCCATATGCAAATTGAATAACCAAGGAGACATAACACATCCCTGCCTCACTCCGCTATTAATATTAAGCCAATCACTTTCAACTTCATTTATTCTTACACACGCTTCACTATCGTCATACATATTTTTGATTTCATTCAGAAGCCTACCACCAACACTATATATCACTAACACCTGCCATAGAGCTACCAATTAATCCTGTCATACGCCTGTTGCAAATCCAGAAAAACTAAATACAATTTATTCTTCTTCTCTCTCATTTCTCAATCATTTGTTGCTGATCCATTTTTGGCTCAGGCTGAGCCTATTTCACCCCCTAAATTAGATGTGGGCCTGAAGCAAATGATTTGACTAAACACAAACTGTGCTTTTTTGTCTGTTTAAAACGTTAGCTGGTAAGCTGTGACCGAATATTTTCAGAATTCTCACTTTAAACCATGTTTTTGACATTTTTCGAATCACCTGGGTAGTTTTTTCGAAATAACCAAACTTGAAATATGCATGATGATCCATTACCTGCAATATAATACAGAATTTTGATTTTTTGCTTAGCTCATGCCAGTTCACTTCCAAAACCCACCTTTTTGGATTTTAAATGAAAAATTGCGATATTTTTTTTTCCTGTTCGGACGAAGTGGATGAAATTTTCATTGCATATGTAGTCGGGGAAGCGGCACATTTTTTTACTTAGATAATTTCTTTGTATATGCAATAGTTTTGGATTTTTTTTGGAACAAATTAAAAAAAATTTTTTTTTTTGAAAATTATACAAAATATTATCTAAGTAAAAAAGATGCATCTCGCCCGATTATACAAGCCCTGAAAATTTGATGTTAATCGGACAATTATAAAAATATCCCAATATTTCACTTTTTTCAAACATTTGAATTTTTGGAAAAGTGAAAAATTGATATATAAATTTTTTTACTCATCCGATCAACATCAAATTTTCAGTGCTTGTATAGTCGGGCAAGATGCATCTTTTTTACTTAGATAATTTTTTTGTATACTAAAATTTTTTTTTAAATTTTCAAAATTATTTTTTTTGAAAATTTGTTCCAAGAAAAAATTCAAAACTATTTCATATACAAAGAAATTATCTAAGTAAAAATGTGCCTTTCCCCCGATTACATATGTCCTAAAAGTTTCATCCACTTCGTCCGAACAGGAAAAATTATCGCAATTTTCTTTTTTCAAAACCCAGTGTGGGTTTGGAATTGGACAACGCTGAGCACAAAACTCAAAAAATCGAAAAAGTTCTATGTGTATATTGTAGGTAATGGACCCATCTATGCATATTTCAAATTTGAAGTCATTTCTAAAAAAATTCTGGAAGTTGATTCGAAAAATGTCAAAAACATGGGTTTTGAAAAATTGAAAATTCTGAAGAATGACTACAGTCACAGAAAAACACCCGA
>JABUQX010147328.1:15000-30000 GCA_015478945.1 Trachelipus rathkii
ACAGGTCAGCACCTCTTATACAAAACAAATACACACACACACACATAACTGAAAATTATTTAAGAAACCGACAACCAAACAATATACTAAATGTACATCCACCAGAAATTGCATCTGAATTCAACTCTCCACCTGTAACAATACAATCATATTTGGCCAAACTAAGGTGTGGCAACCTCCCAAACCTGCAATATTGCAAATTACAGGTTTAAACCTAACTCAGACCACATCAAACATCTCTGCACAAAATGCAACCGCCTCGGAGACTGTGCCTCGCTTCCTCCTAGGAGCGTCCAGCTAACCATCATCGTCCAGAGCAAACTGGGACATCACAAGTTTAAGCGATCTTTAGAGGAGGCCGACTGCGGCGGCGGGGTATCTCAGCGAGGTGTGCCACTCTGAAGGGAGGGTGGCCAGGGGGAGAAAAAGTAAAAAAATATATATATATATATATATATATATATATATATATATATATATATATATATATATATATATATATATATATATATATATATATATATATATATATATATATATATATATATATATATATATATAAGGCCGTAGCCAGGGGAGTTGAGGGGTCTGAACCCCCTCCCCTCCGAAATTATTTAAACTACCAAATTTTTTTTTGATTCTTTGACCTCTTAATTTTAATATAATAATAAATATAAATAAAAAATATAAAACTTATAAATAATTAAATTATAATAAAAATTATAATCAAATCAAATTATGAGTAAACTCTATATTAATAGAAATGAGGAAAATATTTTTGTGGTTTCGTGAATATTTCTTAGGTATAGTGACTGTTGGAAGAACTAAATGAGAATCTCTAACAGAAGCAATACTATGAAGGTTGAAGTAAATTGGAACTTTCTCTATTTTACAGCGTTATGATGAAAAGTTTAGAAGTATTCGACTGTTTAAAATATTCATGGGCATTGTTTGTTCATTCATCATTGCTGTTCACATTCATGTCAAGTGTAGTGAATTAGAAACTTATTGGCGTAGTGAAAGCAACTGGGAGCTATTTTAGGTCACAAAGGTAGACAATTATTTTAATAGAAAAGAAGGGGGGAAAAGATTTTCCTAGAGTCAAAATAAAAAAGACTAGCATGAAATGCGAAACAAGATGGGTAGAAAGTAACAATTGTTTGTTGAAATTTAGAGAACTTTTCAAAACAATTTTCAAAGCTTTGGAAGAGTTTGAAAAATATCAAAATATTGAACCTTCAGATACTTCAAATCTTTTGAAATCTGTAATCACGAGTAAATTTATTAAAAGTTTAATTATGACTTCAACTTTATTTTCCTTTACTTTACCATTATGTGAAAGCAACTACTCTTAATCACCTTTCAAATGTGTTGTTTGTTTTGAATGATTTTCGAATTAACATCGATGGAACATTTTCAAGCATTTTGGAAGTTGCAACAAAACTTCTGCTTTCTTTTAATAAAGAAATGAGAATTCTGCGTGACAGAATCAATATAAAAAATGTAAAATGAAAAAACAGTTACAAAAAAGCAATTCTAATTCCCTTCCTGATGATCTTCCACATCAGTTAGAGAGCAAGTTCTTGACAACAAGATCCATACTTACCAATCTTAGTATAAAGTTATTCCATCTATAGCTGTTAAATAATTTAAGAATTTATTAAATAAATTTGATCTCTACAGTCACATTAGGATTTCTAAGGATTTTAGCATCTATCTCACTCAGAAGAGCGTGCGATACAGAAAAATATTCGTCTGCTCTGAAAAGGCTCAAAACATACTTTCAAGATTCTAAAGGAAAGGAAAGACCAACAAAATTCGCTTTAATCAATCTTCATCAAGGCTACACATATTAAAGGACAAAATTTTCAATCATTTCACTGTTAAGACAGTAATATATATATATATATATATATATATATATATATATATATATATATATATATATATATATATATATATATATATATATATATATATATATATATATATATATATATATATATATATATATATATATATATCGTGAATCGATATTATGCTTCGCAAATATAAGTCGATGGAAAAAACCATTGCAAAAGAATGTTAGAGTATGGTGCCATTCTGGCTGCATACCTAAAATTGTTTAGGCAAAAGTAGCGTTCTTCACACGCTCGTTTATTGGTTCTTCAACATCAACCTGGCTTAGAAACCATACAGGCCTGATCCTGTCTTTTCCTCCTATTTTCTATTTTCCTACTTCGATAGAAACGTTGCAAGGACGGGAGTCCTAAACGATAAAGAATTCTTGCCCCGTAGGTATTACGCATTTCTAGGCAATCGCCACAGGTCTGGGCATACGAGAAAGCTTGGGCACACCTCATTCTGTCTCCTCAGTTCACCTGGTGCAGTAGTGCATTATAGTATTGCTAAAGTGAAACCATTTCGTAAAGAGGGTTATATATAATTAAAGTAAATTCATTTATAAAGGGGTTTAAATATTATTATATACTATTTTAAACTATATAAAGGGAAAACTCACTCACGCAATAAGCGTACATGTCTAACCAAAACATATACATATAATATACATATGTATATGTGGACTTATATATATATATACTATTGTATATATATATATATATATATATATATATATATATATATATATATATATATATATATATATATATATATATATATATTTAATTAAATACCTAATCATATTATTATTTAGACCAAGTACTCATTCTTAAATATTTGCAGAGAGTATACGATGTAAGTTTTAACAATTTGCTCAAGAAGAGCATTAGTGGAGTGAAACTTTGTGCATATCGATCCCAATGGATGGTGAATTGAACGTTGATCATTTCCAATCAAATTGCTCAGGAAGAGCATTAGTGGAGTGAAACTTTGTGCATATCGATCCCGATGGATGGTGGAGTGAACGTTGATCATTTCCAATCAGATGAATCTCCGGCCGATATTCCCAAGATAAAGTTTTAAGAATTTGGGAGGTATAAATAAAGGAGTTCAAATAATAATAATAATAATAATAATAACCGTTATAACAATTGTAATAATAATAATAATAATAATAATAATAATAATAATAATAATAGTAATAACAATAATAATAATAATGATAATAATAATAATAATAACCGTTATAACAATTGTAATAATAGTAATAATAATAATAATAATAATAATGATTATTAAAATGATGATATGCAGTAACTAGATAGGATGTTTTATTATTGTATTACTCTTAGGTCTTTTTCACGTTGCATTTTTATGGAATCTGTGTTACATGTATTATCTGCGATAAGGATGGATGGTAGGAATGTGGGTTAGGAGTGAATGGGTTTTGTTTAGTTTAATTGCCATTATTTTTCTATGCATAATTTGTACTGTGACATTTTTAATATAAATTGTTTTATATGCTTCTGATTCATCCCTCTTTACCCTCTGTTGATTTCAAAAGAGATTGTTTATTCATTTACAAATTAGGAGTGAAATCCTCCTCAATCAGTAATGCAATAAAAGTGAAAGCCTTTTATATAACTAAGAATATTAGGAGGCGAGAATCCTCCCTTGTAGTGGTTTGTAGTGGAATTGCTTTCTTGTGTTGATTGATAGATAGGTATCTGGTATCTAAATGCTTTAAGCGGCTAGGCTGCCGATGAATTCCAACCCTTGAGTGAAGAACCCATTAGCTTCATTACAATCGTTTGGTGTAAGTCATAGAAGAACGAGTCTTCAGGTTATGCTATAATAAGATTCATCGTAGTTGATACAGAACCACAACAGAGTAGAATAAGCGAATAAGGAGTAAAGCAACACAACGGAAATTGTTGCAGAAATTCATTGGAATCCAACAGTAGAATCGAAATCAAAATAAAAACCACACTGGCGACCTTGAAACCAGAATAAAGTAAGTGAATAAAGAAAAAAAAAATTGGATTGCCGTCGAAGTGGCAAAGTTGGATAAAATAAAAAAAAAAACAATCTTTTGAAAGGGTATAGAGGTTAATTTCCAAAGAAGATAATCAGTTGTAAATTAAAAAAGTCAATAGCAGTGCATAATTTATCATAGATTAGGCGTCTTAATTAACTAAACTCCCCTGTGCACAAAACCCAAGGATCGTGTCTCCTCATCATCTCAGCGCCCAAAACCAGTTTCGGCAACAGTCAAAAAACGCAGAGAGGAAAAGGCCTCCCACAGAAATTTGATTTTGGCAGTAGCCAGAATCAAAAGGAAAAAGATAAGTTCAATAAAGGAACGTAAAATTTTAAATTTTAAAAAATATTGTGTAATTAAGTAAAATTAAAATATAAAACTAATTAAAAAATTAATACAAAAATTGATTAAAAAATAATTAATTTTAATATTAAGTATTTTTAAATAAGAGGGTTGGTTTGTCTGTTTGTGTGTGAAAAGGGAGGGAAATTTATAGAAGTGTTAGATAGGCTAATCTTTATTTCTATAATAACCCTTTCAATTTTGCATTCGTGTGTGTCAAATATAAGTAGTATATGTATATATATATATATATAATTATATATATTATATATATATGTATATATATATATATATATATATATATATATATATATATATATATATATATATATATATATATATATATATATATATATATATATATATATATATATATATATATATATATATATATATATATATATATATATATATATACACACTTGCACGCACACACACGTAAACTATATCTACAGGAATAGGTTGTGTACAGACAAAGCATAAGTGGAGAACGCAAGATCGCACATACAAATACTACCGCGCGCGCGCAACATACGCTTGCACACAAACCGATTTCCCGTTCACCGACGCCACGGAGTCTAGAAGCAAGCGAAAGCAATAGCGGCAGGTAAAGACGGAGGAAAAAATCCTTCCCCCAACAAAATCGGTAAAGTTTTTATTTTTTTTAAAAGTTTAATTTAACAAATGTTAATTACCTCAACAATTTCAAAATTTTGCTTATAACATTTTAATATTTTCATTTTATAATCGTTTAAATTTATAAATATATAGTTATGTTATAAGGACTACATATATATATATATATATATATATATATATATATATATATATATATATATATATATATATATATATATATATATATATATATATATATATATATATATATATATATATATATATATATATATATAGATACTATTATATATATATATATATATATATATGGTGTGCGTAAATGAACGCACATGACGGTATAAAATCCACACATCGGAGCATACGTAAAAGGGTGAGAGTTTGAGAACGTGCCATACTGGCCAAACCGTTTGTTCTCGTAAAGTCAAGGACAAATAAGTCTCACTTCGAAACACCTTTGAAATAGAAAATGATAAAAGAGAAAAATTTTTTTAATTCACTTTTTTTTATTATTTTGTTTTATCGCAAATAAGAATTGATTGGATTTAAAGTTGTGTTGTGTGTATTTAATTAATTGCAGAACAGGAACTGCCTTTGCTTAATTATCATTTTAATTGATTTTTTTATATAAATAAAAAATAATTAATCCAAAAAACCAATCAATTCAACATTCAAATTACATATTTGATTTATCATATAAATCTATATATATATATAGTATATAGATGTGTTATATATATATATATATATATATATATATATATATATATATATATATATATATATATATATATATATATATATATATATATATATATATATATATATATATATATATATATGTATGTGTATATATATATATATCTTGCATGTGTTCACGCACATTGGTACACAGTAGTGCAGGTTTGCATGTGTGTAAGAAAGACCATATGATTTCAGCACAGCATGCATAGAGTATTGAGAACGTAGAGTTATAGGAATCACAGCTGGTTTTTGTTTACATATTTGAAGAATAACCTTGAAGCGGAGGAATAGAAGAATAAGTAAAACTTTCTTTCTATTTTTCTTTCTTCGCTAATAAAGGAGAATTGTTTTAAAAAGAGTATTGCTTTAATAACATTGTTATAATTTTCATCATAAATATAATTTTAGTTGAATTTTAACAATCACTATTGTATCGGTTTGAGTCTGAGCATTTTAATTTTTATTTGAGAGAAATATTTTTGTCATTTCAATTGAAATTGATGTTCACGTTTTGTAATTCTCAAATTTTGCTAGTATAGTTCAATATAGATTCTTATCTCATAAATCTTATCCCCAATAAAACCATTCTCCTCATTTTTCAACTATTAACAGCTCCACTACCCTACTAACCCAATTGACTTCCACTTTTTACTAACGAGTCTTTAGGATGGCCGAGAACGAATTGCAGGTCGAGGCGTTTGCCTCGGCTCCACAGGAGACGGAGGAGGGAAAAATAGACTTGATGGGGAGTGCCACAACAGTCGTGGGTAAACCTTCCCCACTTGAAAGGGAAGCTATCTCGTCACACCCTAGAAGAGGGGGCGCTGATACGCCAATCCCACTTGAAAGGGAAGCTATCTCGTCACACCCTAGAAGAGGGGGCGCTGATACGCCAATCCCACTTGAAAGGGAAGCTATCTCGTCACACCCTAGAAGAGGGGGCGCTGATACGCCAATCCCACTTGAAAGGGAAGCTATCTCGTCACACCCTGGAGGAGGGGGCGCAGATACGCTTACCCAAACTGAAGAGAAGGAAGTGGAAGAGGAGGGAAAAGTAGAAAATAAGGAGACTAAAGATGAAATAAAAAATGAGGAAGGAGCGGTGAAAAGGAAGGAGAGAGAGAAAGAAAAAGGAGAATACGAAGCCGCCGCGCTTTGCTCAGGAGGAGCACAAGCCCCCCCCAATGTTTGTAGAGAAAACAAAGAAGGAGAAGAAGATGATAAGACTCAAACACAGATACCATTAGCTTGTAAAGATAACTCGAAAAAACCATATTTAGTTGTGAAGCCCCTTCCTAGGGAAACGCCGCTCGTATATAGAGAAAGTACAGTTTCCAGAGCAGAATTTTCGATAGAAGCCATGATGGAGTTTGTCAGCTATAGAGGTGATAGAAACATTCCATTCCCTATATTTATCCAAAATATTAAACACTTAATGGATAATTACCAAAGGTTAGCTATAAATGAGCCTTTAGGGAGTTTGTTTGAAAGCAGGAAAATCAACTATATGTTGGTGACGAAGGTTTTGGATTACATAGATTCCAAACAAAATAGTTCCTTGTTGAGAAGAGCAATTTTAAGGAGTTTTGATCCGAGTTTGGATACAGAATTTGTGCTACAGAAAGTGATCGAGTTGGAGAGAGAAATGCCCCTCCACCCCAATTTGGCTGAAGGAGATCAAGGAGAGGTAGAAGAGATTTCAGTGCTAGCTGTAACTGATATTAGAGCAAAAGTCGAGGCTTCGGCCAAAGAACTGAAGGCGCCAGAGTTGGTTCCAAAAAGTGTGAAAAAAGAGACAGAAGAAAATCAGGAAACAATAACTGAGAAAATAGAGGAAAAGGTAACTTCTTTACCTTCCCAAGTGGCTGTTCGACCTAAACCAAAGAAGGTAGCACAAGCAGAAGCCGAGTTGTCGGGTTCCTCTGAAAGATCGATGGAAGTGTCACCAAGAGATGAGCAATATGGATGTAAAATAACGATCGCTTTTGAGGAGAATAAAAAAGGAATCGACGTAACAGCTATTTTAGATACGGCCGCACCTGTTTCTATGATCACTAGGGATGCATTCGAAGCCTTAAAAGAAAAGGAGAAGGTAGAGGTTTTGTGTGAACCGTCACCATTTAGATTAAAGGGTTTAAATGGGCTGCAACCGCGACAATATAGACAGGTAGGAATTTGCTTCAATTTATCAGGAAAAATCCAACGCACCAAATTTTTATTGCATGAATTAATTCAAGAAAAATGGCAGATATTATTAGGAACTAATATAATTAGTAATGAATGTGCTAGTCTGAACCTCTTTAAGCGTCAAATGACCGTCTGTAGCGAGGGAAAAATCGTACAAATCCCGCTTTTCATCATCAGAGAACCACCTCGGAGGGAAGGGCTCGGCCAGATACAGGTAATGAGAACCTTTGATCTGCCGTCCCCAAGGAACGAAGCTTTAGGCTCCGCAGTCTGCACCTTAAAAAGAAGGTATGACCCCCCAAAACCTTTCGCTCCGCTGGTATTTAGAAGGAGGAAGCGAGCGGAGAGAGAGGGAGCGGAGGAAGAAGAAATTTAAATGCATGTGTAGGAGAGAGGGAGAGGGGTAAGACACAGAGTGGGTATATATATATTTATGTATATATATATATATATATATATATATATATATATATATATATATATATATATATATATATATATATATATATATATATATATATATATATATATATATATATATATATATATATATACAAGCACCCCAAAATACCTTGAATCAAGAAGATTGATATTGCTAATTATTCGGTGCATGTCTTTAAGTTAAGCAAACCCCATCCCTTTAAAGAAAAAATTTCTTCGAATTCGTTCCGTCCCAAATCTTTTGTATATATATATAGATCTATACACACAAATATATATATATATATATTTATATATATATAAATAGTATATGTATCTATATATATATATATATATATATATATATATATATATATATATATATATATATATATATATATATATATATGTTATATATATATATATATTATATATATATATATATATATATATATATGTATATATATATAAAGCTACATACAGCATAGGAGATATTATACTGTATGTTGGATAAGGTAAGTCGTTGTCATGCGTTATTATATATCCAAATCTTTGTATATATATATATACGTATATATATATGTAGCTGTAGATATGTTTTATGTATATCCAGGTATACCTATCTGCATGTATAGGTGTATTTGCATGTTTATGTATATGTAAGTAGTAGAAGTAGTGATGAAGCTATGGTGAGTGAGTTTTAAAACTGTAAATTCTAGTATTTCTTCAAGAATAGTTTTAAACTAATCCTCATTCCACCAAGAAATAGCCGTTAAAAATTCATTAAAATTTTAAGGAGATAAAGATCCCCTAGTTTTCTTTATATATTTGTTTGTAAATTTCAATATAAAGTAAAAATATCCGTTTCCTTAAATTAAAGAAAAAAATGACTGACAAAACTAGTTTTAAAACTTAAGCACCTATGTAATATGTTTGTCTAAAAACAAATATATATATATATATATATATATATATATATATATATATATATATATATATATATATATATATATATATATATATATATATATATATATATATATATATATATATATATGTATGTAAGTATGTGCATGTGAACATACTTGGGTACAGGATTGTATCCCTTATAACAGCGTTTGAAATTATATAGGAATGCATTTAGTTTTAATCTCAATTTCAAATTTGATTTGTTTCATTTGTAAAAAATTCTGGAGTTCAGATGAGTGAAAAGGAGTAGAATAGATAAGTACAATTTTCCAACGATAAAATAATAAAAGGTCCAGCATAAACAGTTCGAGTTTCTGTAGTTCTGTAGTTAACCCCAGAGGTAGAGAGACCTCTAGAAGGGGCCCTGAAGTCTTCATGATAGTCGTAATCCCATCTGCCATGGTGCACAATAAGTCTTAGAGGAAGCATGTCGGTATAAGCCGAGGAGAAGCCTCGTTTATCCCCATCCGCAGATCTGGATACACTATATGTTGCATGTCGTTAAGACCTGTCCGCGCGGCGCACAGGCACTTGTTTGAATATATTTACTGTTTTGCTAATAATCTTTTATTTATTTTAGAAAAGAGGGAAGACAGTTTGGTTCTCCAGATAGATATCTGATATAAAAGCCGAAGAGCGAGCCATTCGGATAAGTCTAAGAGAGAGAGAGAGAAAGAGGAAAATAGTAGGATTCACACTGACTCAGAAAATTTATAATGGATAATTCAAGTTTGTTGTTTTTATCTAACATTTATTTTAATATTCTTTATACCTATGTATAAAATTTAATCTTTTTTCTATATATATATATATATATATATATATATATATATATATATATATATAGTTTTTTCGTTAAAATATATATATATATATATATATTTATATGCTATATATGTATATATATATATATACATATATATATAAGTTTAATTTTTTTCTATATATATATATATATATATATCATTAGCATATGTCATTTTTGCGGAAAATGACATCTACTTCGATCAAACAACATTTTTTCTTTAATTTTAGGGAAAGTAACGGATTAGAATCCTAAGAAATTTTAGCAGCATTTTTATTTTCATTTTCTTATTTTTGTTATTGAAAAATCGAACTGATTTATTCCTCCATTCTGCGGAAAAGCCAAGAAAGAATTCATTAAAGATGGATTTGGAAGTATGTTTTAGTATTGTTAGCTCTTCTCAAAAGATGGTAACAGGATGTGGACCCTGAAAGCCAGTCTTATAGAGAAGGAGGTTTAGGGACATTGAAGAGGACAGAAGGAGAGAAATTTAAATAATAGAAATAGATTTTTAAAATCGGAAAAGGAGCTGCACACTGGTTACATTTCGCTTTTGAAAAACTAATAGGGTAAGACACAGATTTCGGTCTTGGCAATGAAGCAATTGCTTCAATCAATCTTCAGTTTGAGGAAGGAGAGTCGGTAAATGAGGAAGCAATGGGAAATTGCGGAAAAGGCAGAATTACCTTCCGATGGAGTCAGAGAAGTGGAAAATGCCCAAGTACCCTCAGAAGAACTCCGATTGACAGAGAGTTAAGTTCACTTTCACAGTGATTGCTCACCCCTCTTGTGGAAGGTACTAAAATAAGTTTTAGTCGTGAGATTTTGAAAGTGTCTTAAACTAGGAGAGAGGAGAAGATTGCCAGCCAAAAAAGATCGCTAAGAAAACACTTTTAGAGTCTAACACCCCTTAATATAACAACTTATGTAGTAGTATCATATACATATATATATATATATATATATATATATATATATATATATATATATATATATATATATATATATATATATATATATATATATATATATATATATATATATATATATATATATATATATATATATATATATATGTGTGTGAGTTAATTAAAATTGTAAATTTTTTATTTCATATTTTTAATATGTATTTTTGTGTAAATATTGCACCTTTTAGATTGGATTAAGAAAGTTTATTAATCTTAAGTTGTCATAGTTTATTTTGCAATATATTCATTTTGACTAATATTTGCATGATTTTTGCCTCATCGTGAATTTTTTCCTTATCTATAATATTACAAAAGTGGGCCATGTTTCAAAAGTTCTGATTGGCAGATGTATCCGGAACAGACATCAAACATTCACACTAAGGTCCTCCTGATTCGCCGACAAACCTTATGAGAGTTTAGATGCTGCTTGAATAAAGGATTTAGTAGGCCATTGGCCAGTCTCAGTTGGACAGGTAGTGGTGAGTGACAGCCAAAAGGAGATCACAGAACCGAAAAACACTGTCCCATGACAGTAATTACGAAAGGATAAATCTCGTGGATTTGGTATATAAATTGCTTTATATTTGGTTATTTTATAATTGTTGCATCTAAACATGATTTAGCCTGGATTAGGAAATTTATTGCACGTTGATTAGGTTTTATAGGTCTGTGAAGCGGTGGGAGTAAGGGAAGTAAGGGAAAGAGCTGCAAGTACCCCCCAGAAGAGTAAGGGAAGTGAAGGGAAAGAGCTGCAAGTACCCCCCAGAAGAGTAAGGGAAGTGAAGGGAAAGAGCTGCAAGTACCCCCCAGAAGAGAAAGATGAAGAGAAAAGGCAAAATTTGCCAAAGAGAGATGTAAAACGACGAGAAGAGACAGACCACAGTGTCCTATAACTATTGAGTCAATATTTGTAGTAGATTAAGAATTTGATTTTGCAATATTTTAGTTAAGATACTTCTATTTGCATGTTCTAGTTTGGATTACGAATATTAGGCTATAAATTGATTGATTTGATGTAATGATTAAAGACTTCAGTCACATGTCCTCCCAAGGAAACTTCAGTAGGAATTAAGATATCCAAAACGATACTCCTACCTAGTGGTGCCGGAAGAGAGAAAGTGTGCGAAGCAGTCTTAAATTTTAAGTTGATCATAGGTGAGAAATAGTCAAACATTTTTTCCTAAAAAGTATTTCTTTTTCTTTCGGTAGGAATTAAGATGTCAAAAGATGCTCCTACATGGAGAACTAGAGTATAAATAGGAAGAATACATGACCTTTTCATCAGTTTATTGCTGTATTTTGCTTTATTTGTAGTTCCAACCAACGATTAGTCCTTTCTAACCATTAGCCACGCGTTTTGATCAAAAGTTTCTAAAAGTTTGGAGCAGTAGAAAGGGAGTAAAGATGGAAGAAGCATTTCGGAGATAAGAAACAAGATCAGAATCAGAGCGACAGGAAAGTTAATCGTATTGGGTTGGAGAATAGTTCAGTAAAATTACCCAGTATATAGTTTTGTTCTATATTTCTGTCTATATTTCTGTTTTAAGTATGATTTAAGGATGTACTGACAATCGATTGTTAGAGAGCTTTTAACAATTGGGTTGGCGAATAGTTCAGTAGTTTTTGTTCTTCTAGTTTTGTTCATATTTTTGTTTTAAGTATATTTTAAGGATGTACTTACGATAAACGACTATGTTGGGACACGTTAAAAGTCTTTTGTTGGCAATGAGCAAGTACGAAGGAGACGGTGGTCTCTAGCACCATAAGTCTCATTAAACCAATATAGGAGGTAAGAAGTAAGAAGAAGGGAAACCCAGCATAGAAAATGCTATAAGTTCTTTTCCTTGTCGATGAGGAACCGATGAATGCCTCATCTATCGACGTAGTTGGATGCTTGTCGAGAGACAAAATCCACGGAAAATAGATGAAAAGGACCATAGCTAAGAATGAAATTACGTTTGTACGATTTAAACTTTAAGAAATTTTTTTTTCTATATCGCTTTGTATTCAATTTGCTTGCTAACTTTTAGGGTAACCGCCAATATAATATTCGAATTGTTTCATAGTTATGAACTTTTTAATTTCATTTAAGGTATCACATCGTTCCTTACAACAAATAATAGTTTTTATAGTGAGTTCTCATAAGCTAGAAGCTCGGAATTTTTAAGGTAAAATTGAGCATTAGCAATAAGCATTTAGGCAAAATAGAGGCTACAGCGAAGCTCTCAGATGCCTATCTGTATAATTTACGCGAAAACTTAGATAAATATGTGATTTCAAATGGTAAAAAATTGAAATTTTTTTTTTTTTGCCGATCATGTTTTATTATTTTTATCAATACCTACCTACGAGTTTCATCATCGAGGGAGGGCCCTAATTTTCATTGTGAAAATGAATTCGAAAAGAAAAGATTTTCTTTTAAAAGGAAGATAAAAATAATAAAAACAGCAAGAGAATGCCACCTAATCTTGCCAGTAATTTTAACACTTTGTTTTAACGCTTGGCATGTTTTTTTTATTAGGAAGAGGATAGTTATTGACACTTCCATTAATATTTTGTTTAACGCTTAGCACGTTTCTAATCAGGAAGATGATAAGCATGAACACTTCCGTTAATATTTTTATTTTTAAATGTTGATACTAACAGTTGTTTTAAACAGTAGTGTTGTTAAAAAAGTAAAAATATACTAACATTTCTTCTAGATTTCTAATAGCTTTTGACATTAATATTAAAAGGGATGTTTTGAAATGTTAACATTAGGTACTGACGAGTATTTAGAATTGTGAGGGTCGAACACATAGAAGTATCCTAAAAAAGGGTTTGCAAATAACTCAGGTTCTACCAGTATTGTTTTAGCTCAGTTGCTTCTTGCTTGGTAAACTGTAGAGAATTGATAGTGAAACGCTTGTGTGAGAATATGGTTCTTTTAACCTTTCTACTGTCATTATATATATATATATATATATATATATATATATATATATATATATATATATATATATATATATATATATATATATATATATATATATATATATATATATATATATATATATATATATATATATATATCTAGATATATATCAAATATTCCTCGTGTGTTTGTTCCAGTTTACCTGATTTGAAATTAATAAAATATGGTGAATCTTAATCCACCCTTCCCTAAATTAACATTTTCAAATAACTTTCTTATAGCCGTATACTAACCTTCTTAGAATTAATTTTCTTTTTAACAATGTTACTACTAACCTTAGAAAATAAAACTAGTGCTTAACTGTCGTAATAACATTTATAATAATGTTTGTTTGTCGCTTATGTAACATGTAAAATTTTAAAAGAAACTTTGATAGTCTGAATGGTATACGAATGAAACTAAAGTCCAAAGGACCAAAGCATGGTAAAAAGCTTTAACGTATTCTTGTTCTTTTAAATCTGTAAACGAATGTCACTAATCACTAATTTTAGCCAACGACCAAAAAGTTAGGCCAGTAAAAATAAAAGTAAGATACTAGTCGTTACTAGGAATAATAGAATCAAAGGAAAGCTACCAAAAATCACCGATTGACCAATACCAAAAACCTTTTAGGTCAAAGTGATTTACCAAAGATCATAATAACTCGAGAAAACATTTTTATTTCTTTTTAGATAGCATAAAAGGGAATCGTAAATTTAATAAGGTAACATAATTTTCCAAATGCCTGTTCTTTAGAGAGAGACACATTTGAGTTAACCACACTTTATCCTCATGCTATATATATCTATTTTTCTTTTTATCTTCGCAGATTTGGAAAAAACCAAAGATACATTCTAATATGCTTCCATAAAACATTGAGTTTCGGTCTTGTCCGTTTTCAACCTACTTACCTACTTTCCAGAATACTTTCATTAGGAGAGGAATTCCCTCTATGATAGAAATTTTCATTGTTCATTTTTCTCGACGTCTGGAAAAAATGTCCAATATTCTTGTTCATTTCTTTATGATTTGT
>JABUQX010147329.1:0-2500 GCA_015478945.1 Trachelipus rathkii
CATTGCTGGTTCAGTTTAGTAGGTGTTTAACCGTTTTCGCATTTATCATTGAAACGCTTTCCTTTTTCATTAGCCCTTCAATAAATATATATATATATATATATATATATATATATATACTATATTAATATATATATATATATATATAATATATATATAACTTATATATATAATATATATATATATGTAATATTAACCTATTATATATATAACCCTTTATATATTTATATATATATATATATATATATATATATATTTATATATATATATATATATATATATATATATATATATATATATATATATATATGTATAACTATAACATATATATATATATATATATACTGCTATATATATATATATATTTATATTTACTTCTATATGTATATATATAAATAAATATATATATATATATATATATATATTTAACAACAACAACAACAACCAATATTTATATTTACTATATATATATATATATATATATATATTGGAGAAGAAAAGAGGATCAGAAAATACTGCCTCAAACAATCAGTTTATTAACATAGACAATCCATTCCAGGGATAATTTGCTCTGTTTCGTATGAAATTTGATACCTTCAATTTATTAAATTTCTGAATGCCCTCTATTCTAATTTCACTTTCACCATTGAAACTGAGATGAACAATAAATTAGTTATCCTTCCTTGATAAGGAAGTTATACTCAGACACAACATTTCCTATACAACATCAGTTCATAGAAAAAGACACACACACACACACACACACACACACACACACACACACACACACACACACACACACATACACACACACACACACACACACACACACACACACACACACCTCTAGGGATTAACTTTTACAGCTTTAGTTATTTAAAATATAAGATCAGTAGTATTTCTGCACTCATTAATAAGGCCTACACTTCACATCCTTTATTGATAGTTTAATTTTTATATATCAACCTCATATCAGAATATTTGAACTTACAACCAACTAACTTTTTAAATTATAACTCACAACCATTTAACTTTCAGCCCTAAATTTCTCCTTTCTTCATTATATTTGGATGCACCATTGTAATCACAATTAAGTCTCTTTACTCTATTAAAGGTTTGTTGCTATTATTATTATTATTATTATTATTATTATTATTATTATTATTATTATTATTATTATTATTATTATTATTATTATTATTATTATTATTATTATTATTATTATTATTATTATTATTATTATTATTATTATTATTATTTGTTGTTGTTGTTCTTGTTGTTGTTGTTGTTGTTATTATTCATATTATATTAATATTGTAATTATAATTTTATTATTATTGATACAAACGACCTGCTATATTTAACGTTGCCCTTACTTGTTTCTATTATTATTATTATTATCATTATTACTATTATTATAATTATTATTATTATTATTATTATTATTATTATTATTATTATTATTATTATTATTATTATTATTATTATTATTATTATTATTATTATTATTATTATTATTATTATTATTAATATTATTATTATTATTATTATTATTATTATTATTATTATTATTTTATTATTATTATGATTATTATTATTATTGTGTGTGTGTGTGTGTATTATTATTATTATTATTATTATTATTATTATTATTATTATTATTATTATTATTATTATTATTATTATTATTATTATTAATATTGTTATTATTTTTATTAATAATAGTACCATTATTAATAATTTGTATCACTTTGTCTACTATCTATGTTTAATATTGTTCCCCTTCTTAATTTTTATTTATTTATTTATTTTTGTTCTTTCCTATTTCTTCAATATTTGATTCTAGCTCTGATGATGACCACAGAAGTAAGATCGAAATGTCAATGATGTTTTTCTGAATTGTCCTTGTAAATAAAACTAAATGTTCGCTTCCGTATTTTTGATCTCTATATATATATATATATATATATATATATATATATATATATATATATATATATATATATATATATATATATATATATATATATATAATACCTCTCGACATAGTGCTAAATCTATACTTCCATGTCTAGTAGGATACCTTCTATATCATCCTTCTCACACGACACGTCACAACGTTTACACATATTCACTTTGTTATTTTTTTCAAATTGTGACCAGCATTTTTAGTAATAGAATGGAGATTATGTAAATACTGCCTTTGTTAAACTCTTTACTCCATTAACACTTGAGGTATTAGAGGCTAATTCTTTTGAAAAACTTATATTCTTCAACTGTTAAAACATTGAAATAAATACCTTCTCCTTTACCATAGCGTAATAGAAGTGAACTCGAAAATCTATACCTTTTCCTAATATATCGATTCTTTCTAATTATTCTGATTAAACTCTTTATATATATATATATATATATATATATATATATATATATATATATATATATAATAACTATAAATATATATATATATATATATATATATATATATATATATATATAT
>JABUQX010147329.1:12500-15000 GCA_015478945.1 Trachelipus rathkii
TTTTAAGAAGACGACCGCGCGATTTTGGATTACGAAATGGAACTTCTAGGAAAAATATACGTGTTGCCACTTTAAATGTTGGAACGTTGAGAGGGAAGGAGGAGGAGATGGTGATGCTGATGAGGGAGCGGAGGTTGGATGTGCTGGGAGTTTGTGAAACGAGATTGGCCGGAAGTGGAGTTAGAGTTCTTCATCATAATTACCAATTGATATATAGTGGAGGAAGAGAAAATAGACATGGAGTGGGAGTGATAATGTCGGAGGAGATGTCGCAAAGAGTAAGTAGCATCGAACAGAAAAATTCTCGTATTATGGCTGTTTCAATAAAGACAAACGGAGTAAATCTGAGCTTTATACAGGTGTACGCACCGCAGCAAGGCAGACCAGCTGGAGAGAGAGAAATCTTTTATCAAGAATTGCAGGACGTCAAAAATAGAGTCCCGTTCCATGATAATGTAATTGTTTTGGGGGATATGAATGGACACGTTGGTGTGGATCGCAGAGGAATAGAGAATGTGATAGGAGCGTTTAGTTTGGGAAATAAGAATCTGGCGGGAGATAGCATCATAGACTTTTGTGTACGTAACAACATGAGTATAATGAACACGTACTATAAACATAGAGAAAGTCAGAAATGGACATGGTACCGATGGGATGACGGAAGGCAGGCTTATGGAGAGAAATCAATGATCGATTTGATATTAACAAACAACAAAAGAATATTTAAGGATGTGAAAAGTATACCATCCGTATCGGGAGATGCAGACCACCGAATGGTGGTGGGGAAATTGAGAATGGAAATGCCGAAGCCTTTTAGATGCAGGCGGAGAAAAAGATTTATGGTTGAGAAACTGAGAGACCAGGATTGTAAAAACACATTCCAGAGAGAAATGGATACGAAAAGACAGAGGATTGGGGAGGATGTAGATGTGGAGGAAGGTTGGGAGGTTTTCCGTGATACATTGGTGGAGGTATCTGAGAGGATCATAGAAACCAAAACAATATATGGAAAAAAGAAAAGACAAACAGCGTGGTGGACAGAAAGAGTGCAAGAAGCAGTCAAGAGAAAAATGAAATGTTTTAGAAGATGGATGAAGACAAGAAGAATGGAGGATAGAGAAGCATATATAACGGTGAGAAATGAAACAGAGAGAATAAAAAGAATGGAAAAGGAAAATACATGGGAGAAGATTGGTAGAGATCTGGAAGAGGACCTTGCGGGTACTAGAAAATTGATATTTAATATGGCAAAAAACTATAGGAAAGGAACAGCACCTCCAACATATGCAATAAAGAATGAGAATGGAACGTTGTTAACGGACCCGAAAGAGATTGGGGAAAGATGGAAGAATTATTTTGTTGATTTGCTGAATATACCAAATGATGTGGAGGAGGAGGATATGCATGAAGTGGAGAACCATGGGGAGGTGGTGGAGGACGAGTGGCAGATCACGGACGAAGAAATGGCATATGCCTTGAGGAAGATGAAAAACGGGAAAGCACCGGGTGAAGATATGATACCGGCGGAAATCTTGAAGAATGTGGGAGGAGAAGGAACTGTATGGATGAAAGAATTAATGAATAAGTGCTGGCGAGAAGAAAGGACACCTAAAGAATGGAACAGATCAGTAATATGCCCAATTTTTAAAAAAGGGGATAAGGCAGACTGTAGAAATTACAGAGGAATTGCTTTGACACCACATATCGCAAAGGTATATGAACGAATATTAGAAAAAAGATTGAGAGAGAGGGTAGAAGATAAAATGGACGAGTGGCAACATGGCTTTAGGCCAAATAGATCAACTATTGATTTGATATTCGCTTTAAAGATGGTATGTGAAAAGGGTTGGGAATTTAACAGAAAAATGTATTTGGCATTTGTAGACCTGGAGAAGGCTTTTGATCGTATACCGAGAGGGGTCCTGTGGAATATACTTAGAACGAGAGAGTATGGAATACCGGAAAAACTAAGAAGAGCAATAAAGAGCACTTATACGAATAGTTTATGCAAAGTGAAGACCCAGATGGACGATGGAGATTGGTTTGAGGTTGATACGGGGGTGAAACAGGGTAGTGTTCTCTCTCCGATTTTGTTTATCCTGTTCATGGATTATTGTGGAAAAATGGTCCAGAGACGAGTGGAGGGAACTGTCTTTGGATACGCAGATGACCTTGCGTTGGTGGCGGAATCAAGAGAGGCTCTGCAGAGATTTATTGCAGTGTGGGATGAGGAGTTGAGGGAGAGAGGAATGAGGATAAATGAGGAGAAGACTGAGGTGATGTTGATAAGTAAAGAGGAGGAGGAAATGAATATTAGAGTGAGGGATCAAGAATTGAAGCAGGTTGATCAGTTTAAATACCTTGGAGTTTGTTTCGGGGCGGGAAATGTTATTAACATAGAATTGAATAGTAGAATAGAAAAGTTTAATAATACATTAAGATTGCTATATCCGTTAATACGAGACAGAAATGTCCCTCGAAAGGTGAAAATAGTAATATA
>JABUQX010147332.1:0-10000 GCA_015478945.1 Trachelipus rathkii
ATTGCCAAGACACTTTTATATAATGATGATGTGATAAATCCAATTCTTCTTGGCAAGGATCATCATCTCACTAGATTGATCATAAGAGACTTTCATTCAAGATGTCAACACTTGGGTGTTCAAACCACTATCAATTTTATCAGAGCTCATGGCTTCTGGATTACCAAGGCCAGGCAGGCTGTAAAGAATGTTTTGGCAGACTGTATACAGTGTATAGTATGCAAAAAAAATTTAACAGTATACCCTTTAAATATCCAAAAATAACTAATCTTCCTCATCATAGAGTTAATTTTGTGCGTCCTTTTGAGCATACTGGCGTGGACTTTACAGGGCATCTCGTTGTAAAGATTAATGATAAGGAATTTCAAAAAATGTATCTATTAATTTTCACCTGCCTTAATATCAGAGCTATTCATGTTGATGTCCTTCCAGATATGTCCACTGAATCCTTTTTACTTTCATTCCAACGTTTCACAAATATATATGGCATACCGTCCAATTTGTACTCAGATAATGCCAGGAATTTCAAACAAGGTGGAAATATACTGTTAGAATCTTTGTCTTCAAATATGTTCTCCGAACATATGCGTATCAATAACATCAAACATTACAAGATTCCAATCTATTCCAGTTGGGTGGGATCAGTTTGGGAGAGAATGATACGAACAGTTAAGGGAAGTCTCTATAAAACTATAGGTAAAGCAACCTTAACCTACTTTCAACTGTTAACAAGTATTTCAAATATCACCAATGTTATCAATTCAAGACCTTTAACCTATAGGTCATCAGATAATGATTTGGAAGTTATTGCTCCAAATTCCTTTTTGAAGCCTTATGGCAATTCAAACCTCATATTCAATGAAGTTTCCACCCCCATATGGAAAAAACTTCCTCCCTCACAACAAGACTTAGCCATAACTCTAACTGCTCAAGGAAGAGTTTTGGAGACTTTCAGGGAATTATGGTATGAGTCTTACCTATTAAATTTGCGCCAGACTAGTAGAAATCTCTATCAGTCAGAGTGGACCAACAGAATTAAGGTTGGAGATATAGTTCTGATACACACACCTAATAAGCCTAGACCCTTCTGGCTTTTGGGTAGAGTTCTGGAAGTCATTGTTGGTGATGACGATAAGATCAGGAGTGTGTTATTAAAAAAGGGAGATGGACAAACCTGTCATTATTCTATTTGTCATCTCTACCCATTGGAGTTATCTATTACCCACTCTGTCTCCAGTGGAGAAACTGATGCTGAAGCAAGCAGTGATCTCTCCAATTCAGATGGTCAAAACAATGAAAATACAGATCAAGTTGATCAATCAAATTCAAATTCAGTTATTCAAAGTAATAGTGATACTGCTATTGTAGATGTACAACCTTCAACTTCAGGTATAAATTCACCTCAACTTGACTCTCAACAGAATCAAATTGCTCAGCTCAATTCAGTCAAAGAAAGACCTCTTAGACAGGCTGCTGTCAAGTGTCAAGAATTCCTTCGCAGGAATTTATCTGATTTGTAAAACTTTAATTCTTTTAATTGCAATGGTTTTCATTGCAACTCTTCAGTGGGAGGATATAAAAACTATTATATACTTCCACATATATATCTTCTATTTTGCTCATTTTAGTATTTTATTTTAGGATATAGTATTTTATTTTAGGATATAGAAACTATTAGCTATATTCAGTATATTAGTTTAGTGGAATTTATATTTTTGTCCCCTTCGATATAATTGACCAGAAATTTCACTAAAAAATAACAACTGCGGAATCACTTCAAATTCAAAAGCGGTACTATTTAGTCGTGTTTGTGTCAAATTTAATAATCAAAATGTAAAAGGGTATAGAGGTAAATTTCTTCATTTCTTTTCAAATATTTTCACTATCAACCTATCTCTATTCTCTTTACCTTCTCACCAATCAAATTTACCCTAACTAAGATTTTAAGTGATAGATTACTAAAACCATAAGGCAGAGTTATCTATGGACTATCAAGATCTTATTCAAAGAGCAAAAAATTCTTTGAAAACAACAAATTCAGGTAAGGCTAATGTAGATACACAATTGTACTTATATATCATTTTTTAATCCTTATATCTTTCAAAGAATTTTTGAAATTAATTTAATCTGCTTTAGATTAAATTTTCGTCAATTGTGTAATCTATATTGGTCTTAACGAACGGATTTGTTGCAAGTTCTGGAGTCGGTTCAAAATTTTCCAACTCCGACTCCGACTCCACCCTCTTCAAAATTACCGACTCCGACTCCATCATTTTAAAACACGCTACTCCGACTCCGGCACCACCTTTTTAAAATTATAGCACTCCGACTCCGGCTCCGATGTAATTTAAAATTGCACTATTGCAAATAAGACTCCGACTCCGACTCCACCCTCTGGAAAATTATAACGATTACTGAAATAACTATATATATATATATATATATATATATATATATATATATATATATATATATATATATATATATATATATATATATATATATATATATATATATATATATATATATATATATATATATATATATATATATATATTATATATATATATATATATATATATATATATATATATATATATATACATATATATATATATATATAATATAAATATATATATATATATATATATATAATATATATATATATATATATATATATATATATATATGAAATATACTTTTTCGGAACATACATATATATATATATTGGTATATAGTCAACATATACATATGTATATATATATATATATAATATATATATATATATATATATATATATAACATATATATGTATATATATATATATATATATATATATATATATATATATAGTTAGCAGAGAACTTGAGGAGATAATTCCCTTGTTCCTCTATCCTGTAGATTTTCTGGAGTCAAAGATATTCCTAAATAAAGTTCCAAAAGTTGGATCTTAAATGTTAGTAAACTATGACTAAACTACGTTTATATAATATACTTAAAAATAATAAATAATTTTAATCAACTAACTTAAACTAACTTAAATCTGTTAGATATTCTTAAAATACGACAAGTGATCCATCTTCAAACGAAAGCCTTGGTCACAACTTTTAATAAGCCTTTAAAGTTCTCAAAGTGGGCGATAACGCCCCCTTGTGGGCGCTGAAGGCCTAGAGAGGGGCGGTAAGGGGCCTAGAAAAAATGGGGGGTGTTGAAGTTATTTAGTAATTTTAGTTCATATTTCTTTATAATATATATATATATATATATATATATATATATATATATATATATATATATATATATATATATATATCAACTGAAATCATTTAACCCTTCTAACTATAACTGAAATGATTGCTAAATATATATAAATATTGATCTATATATATATATATATATATATATATATATATATATATACTATATGCCATTATTGTGGTTTTTAAGTTTTGGTAAAGTAAAAAAAATTGGGGGGCGCTGAAAAATAATTGATTTTCAAAGTGGGCGGTTGACGAAATAGGTTTGAGAGTATATGCTTTAAAGATACATGGTGAGGAACTCAAAAGGTCAAAACAGTGAATTTAAACGTTTTTAAGTAATTAAATAAATAAATAAATAACGAATTTACCTTAAATAATATTAAATAATAAATATAAAAATGATACAGAATTAATAAAATAAACTTAATAAAGCTCATAAAAAGCAAAGAAAAAAATAACTAAATTACTTTAGTTGTCCTTAAAATACGTTTGCAACATAGAAAACTAAAATGAAAAGTATAACTCAAATAAATAGAATGACGGACAAGTAACTTTATAGTAAGTCATTATTTTATATATATATATATATTTATTTATTTATTTATTTTATTTATTTACCATCTCCCAGGTAGGGCTTTCGCCCTGTTTGTTGGACCAGCATTTTCTTCCTTCTGGCCCCGACACTCTTTATCCTAGAGCACTCTAGAAAAACATTTCTTTGCGCAATGGTTTCTGATGCCAGTCCTTGAGTTATACACACTCAGGTAGGGTTTCACCCTTTCAGTGGAACTAGCATTTTCTTCCATTTGGCATCGAAACTCGTTCTCCCAGAGCTCTCCAGAAGATCGTGTTTCTAGGCGCATAAGATTCCAACGCTGGTCCAGGAGTTCTTCAAGCAAAAAAAGTAAAGGACCGGGTTGCTAGCCCTGTCGCCCTAGAACTATGCGAAGAAAGAGTCTTCATATGGTCCGACTGTCTCGAATATCCATTCTTCTTACATTTATTCTTATATATATATATATATATATATATATATATATATATAATAAATATAATAATATATATATATATATATATATATATATATATATATATATATATAACTTCACTATACTATGTTCATACGTGAATTTATATATATATATATATATATTTTATATATATATATATATATATATATATATATATATATATATATATATATATATATATATATATATATATATATTGTGAAACATTACCATTCTCTCTTTTTCTGATTTATTTAAAGAGAAATATGTTCCATAATACACATAATTTGCGAACCATTTCTTTTCAAATTAACTTTCATCATTTAATAAATATTTTGTTATAGAATAGAATTTGGTTATTTATTCCATTCAATTTAAGTGTAAACTTAACTTTTTAAACTTTTAGTAAAATAATCTAATATATAATAGCATAAAATTGTGTTTGAGATTAACAATTATTTCGCAACTTATAAAATTTTAAAATTTTAAGTAGTTATCGCTATTAATTTAAAAAAAACGCTTATATTTTTAAGTGTTTTATTAATCTTAAGATTTTAATTGTTTTTAATTTCAAAATTATATATTTTTAGTCTTCTAATTCATCATTTATATTATTTATTACAATTTAGTATTATATAAAAATATGCTTAAGGCTTTCTGATTGGAATAATTAAAGCTATAATTTAGGAATAACCTAATTTTAGAACTTTTCAGTTTGGAATTGGTTTTCCTTGAATTTTAAGAAAGACTTAAGTTTGTCTTTTTCGATTGCAATTTGTTTTCTTTGAATTTTAAGAAAAATTTATTTTTATGTCTCTATATTGAAATGATTTTTCTTTTAAGTTTAAGTTAAATTTAAATTTAAATTTAAATATTTCGATTGACGTATTTAGGTAATAATAATAATAATAATAATAATAATAATAATAATAATAATAATAATAATAATAATAATAATAATAATAATAATAATAATAATAATAATAATCATAATAATAATAATAATAATAATAAAAATAAAAATAAAAATAATAATAATAATAATAATAATAATAATAATAATAATAATAATAATAATAATAATAATAATAATAATAATAATAATAATAAGAATAAAAATAAGAATAATAATAATAATAATAATAATGATACTAATAATAACAGGAATAATAATAATAATAATAATAATAATAATAATATAATAATAATAATAATAATAATAATAATAATAATAATAATAATAATAATAATAATAATAATAATAATAATAATAATAATAATAATAAATAATAATAATAATAATAATAATAATAATAATAATAATAATAATAATAATAATAATAATAATAATAATAATAATAATAATAATAAATAATAATAATAATAATAATTATAATAATCACAAGCAATAATAATAAAAAAATATAATAATAAAAATAATAATAATAATAATAATAATAATAATAATAATAATAATAATAATAATAATAATAATAATAATAATAATAATAATAATAATAATAATAATAATAATAATAATAATAATAATAATAAATTAATAATAATAATAATAATAACAATAATAATAATAATAATAATAATAATAATAATAATAATAATAATAATAATAATAATAATAATAATAATAATAATAATAATAATAATAATAATAATAATAATAATAATAATAATAATAATAATAGTTATATAGGTATTCATAACATCAAATCGCTAGCAGCATTGACTTTGTAAATTTAAGAGAAACACTGAGAGAACAATTAAATATTAATAATAGCTATAGGAATCGCTTCCATCTGTCATAGAATAGGACTTAACGTGGGTAGGAATGCCCTCGTTAGTATTTAGATAATAAGAAGTTTCTGATATTTCTACGAAACGAACCAATGGTGAGTGATTCCTGAACATTTCTGGGGAGATTATTCCACAATTCTATGCCCTTATATGAGATAGCCCTCCGAGATTTCGTTAAGGTGAATTTCGCTTTGTCTAAGGTAAGGGAATTTGTGCTACGGAGATTGTTTGTTCTTAACGTTTGGTTCTGTACAATTATGTTTGCCAAAAGATCATTTGCAGTTCCGTTTGTGAATTTAAAGATGTGACTACTTACTGTAAGGATGTAAATATCATGAAGTTTCAGCATAGACAAATTTTTGAATAGTGGGGTTGTGTGTTCACGGTAGTTACGGGGCCCTGATATTACACGAATTATTTTCTTTTGCATAACGATTAGAGGTTGTAGCAGGTATTCACTTGCACAACCCCATACTGAAAGACAGTAGAGTAGGTGTGGATAAACAAGACTATAGTAAAGGTTTTTTAAAATATGTTTTGGAACAAAATTCCTTATCTTAAGGAATGCATAGTTAGCATAGGATAATTTGCTAATGAGACTATTTATGTGTTCTTTGAAAGAAAGCTTGTCATCAAGGATAACACCTAATAACTTGGCAGACGATAGCCGATTTATAATTATATCTTTTGCTCTTACATTTAGTTGAACAGGGTTCTTTTGATTTGTTATTACTAGGTAATTTGTTTTTTGTAGATTTAGGGAGAGTCTGTTTGCCTCTACCCATGTTATAATGTTTTTTAATTCATTATTTACTTTGTCGTTAAGTGTGTTTATATTACGGTCTGATATTAAGATTGCAGTGTCATCAGCATATTGAGAGTGTATTGAACTGTGACAATTTTGAAAGTCATTTGTATATATATTAAAGAATAGTGGCCCAAGTATGGAGCCCTGAGGGACACCGTGGGAAATTGAGGCATGTGAGGATGATGTGTCTCCTAAACGGACGTATTGTGTTCGGTCAGATAAGTATGACTGAAACCATTGTAGTGAACCATTACTGATACCAAGTCTCTCTAATTTGTTTAAGAGTAGGTTGTGCGGAACTACATCGAATGCTTTCGAGAAATCTAATAGTAAAAGTACACATGTTTGTTTTTCATTTAGTGCTTTGTATAGTTTTTCAGTAAGGAATATCAGAGCATCCTCAGTGTTGCGGTTTTTGGTGAAGCCAAACTGATTTTGTGAGAGAAGCCCATTTACATGCAAGTAATTAGTAAGTTGAGCATGGACTAATTTTTCAAAGATTTTACCAGTTGTATGTAGGATTGAAATCGGACGAGAGTTTTTCGGAAGGGAGGTGTCAGAGCTCTTGGGAACAGGGGTAACTTTTGCGATTTTTAATTCAGTTGGATAGTGATGTAAGTCAATTGAATTGTTATAGAGAGAGGCTAAAATAGGTGAGATTTCTTTTTTACAGTGTTTGTATATCCAGTTCGGGACACTCTGAAGGTCAGAGCCTTTATTCATGAGACCATTTATAACACACTCAACGTCAGATGTTGATATTCTTTCGAATGCAAAGTTCTGCCCTTCGTGTGGTCTTAAATAATCGGCAAAGACCCTCTCTGTTTCTGGAACTTCGGCTGCTAAAGCTGCCCCTACGGTAGTAAAGTAGGAGTTCAATTCATTGACTATGCGTTGCTTGTTCGTAACTATTTCATCACCTATTTTTAATTGTTCAATTTTTGTTTTTTGTTTATTGTGTCGGTTTAAAATGTCATTAATAATGCTCCATTGCGAACGTGGGTTGGATTGAGTCTGGTTGAACTTATCAGCAAAGAAACTGGCTTTGGATTTCCTTATTAGTTTTTTAAGTGTAGAGGAGTATTCTGTGTAAACATGCATCGGTATAGTCCCCAACTTAGCACTTTTATGTAGGTTGTGTTTTTGTCTAATTGAGGTTAGTAATGCTTTTGTCAACCATTTATTCATTGACCTCTTTTCTGAGATTGTTTTGTGTTTTATGGGAAAGTTTTTATCATAAGTGTCGTAAAGAATGGAACTAAAATTTTTGTATTTTTCATCTAATGAAAGATTATCGTTGTGGACAAAGGAGAAGTCTGTATTTTTTATTTGGTGTAGAAATGTTTGTTTACGGTCTTCTGATATTAGCCTATATTCTATTTTCTGTTGCATTAGGGGAACAGTAGAAGATTCAAATGAATGAGTCAAAGGAGATTTTACTTTCCATCAGCGGGATTCGAACATTGGACTCCGCATCGCAGAGTTAACAATAACCGGATGCTCTAACCACTTTAATAATAATAATAATAATAATAATAATAATAATAATAATAATAATAATAATAATAATAATAATAATAATAATAATAATAATAATAATAATAATAATAATAATAATAATAATAATAAAAATAATATGCGCTGGATCGTGTCTGCGGGCGCGAGCGCACGCACCGGTTTCGCGCCGGATCGCGCCTGCGGGAGCGCTGGCGCGCGCACGCGCCGGTCCGGCCACTGCTGTCGGAACCCCCTCGCAGGGGGCCTCGAAATGCCGTCCTCGAACTCTACGATCTTATAAACATATATTTGGACACCAATATGTATTATTATACAAATAGTTACTAACTCGTCACCGCACCGGAGCCAGCACCGGTGTCGTTGCCAACTCAAACTCTACAGATTCAGACTCCTTTCTCCTTCTTCTATACACTATCCAAATTTCAGACTTCCTATTCTAGGCATTAAATTCTTTTCTTCTGAGGACCCCCTTTAGGGTGCCCCTGACACCCTTTACGACCTTATAACCGTCATTTTCGAGATCTACAGGTCCAATAACATATATAAAGACACTAATATTGTATTATTATACAAATATTTACTAACCCAGCACCGCACCGCACCGGAGCCAGCACCGGTGCCGATGCCAACTCCTCTGATTCCGATCCCCAGTCTTTCAAAATCCGACTCCGAATCCGCTCTCCAAATTTCAGCCTTCTACAAACATTTTGATTTCTAAGGGGCCATTACGCTTGGAGGACGCAGGAGGTACTAGATTACGCCACCATATAGCTCACCTCCAAATTTTAGCCCGATACGATAAGCCTAACCATGATAGATATATATATATATATATATATATATATATATATATATATATATATATATATATATATATTTATTTATTATTATATATATATATATATATATATATATATATATATATATTATATATATATATATATATATATATATATATATATATATATATATCTATGTATATATATGTATATATATATATATATATATATATATATATATATGATTCGACTCTCGACGAGTGTGGACTTAGTGGAAACCAGAGGGGAGGCGAAATACAGAGGGACCAGAAGAGAGAGTGATTGGAAAGAAGAAGGATATTCAGAGGCGATTTATTGAAGAGATGAAGTCCAATCTGGGAATCTTGAAGATTTTATTGGAATATTTTAAGAGAAGAGAGAGAGAGAAAGAAAGCATTTGATTGATTCATGGTGGCTAGAAATTTCAAAGTAAAAGAAAATTACGATTTTGGATTTTAAAAATGTAAAATTTTAAACATTTAAATTTATTTCATCTGTAATCTGGGTTGGAGGAGCAACAAAATTTTTGAAATCATTTCTTTTGGCTATTTTGGATAATTAAATACAAATATAAAATTATAAAGAAGAAATTTAAAATACTAAATTGCTTAACGTGGAGCTGCGTTTCCCAAGTCTATCGTCGAGTCATATGAAGTAAATTTTCCAAATTCTCTTCCACTGGTAGCAAAGGGCTGGAAACCCCTTCTATCACATTTATCTTTCCGCGAATGGTGGTGATATATCGTTTAACATACTAATAATAATAACAGTGAT
>JABUQX010147332.1:15000-20929 GCA_015478945.1 Trachelipus rathkii
ATTATTTAGTCAAATTTTCAGTCAATTAAGAGAACAGCACCATATATGGACATTATCCAGGACATATATATATATATATATATATATATATATATATATATATATATATATATATATATATATATATATATATATATATATATATATATATATATATATATATATATATATATATATATATATATATATATATATAGATGGTCAGATTTTTTTAATGCTCACAGTATGTAGCAAAACTACAGCAGATACACAAAAATAAATAACATTTTCCGAATCAGCGTGAAAATTTAAGTGAGAGTATATATATATATATATATATATATATATATATATATATATATATAACTGTATGTATATATATATATATATATATATATATATATATATATATATATATATATATATATATATATATATATATATATATATATATATATATATAAATATATATATATATATATATATATATATATATATAGATTAAGTAAACTTTTGTCCTCAAAATAATTTAGTATTGGAAAGGTTGGTAATAATTTTTTATTTTAGGTAAAGAAAAATTAAAAATTTGATTTGCTATAAAAAGAACTTACTTTTTATATTTTTTCAGCTTCAAATTGATTAATTTTCAAATTCATTTTATTTAATTTTTTAGTTTATTATATATATATATATATATATATATATATATATATATATATATATATATCTATATTTTTATATTTATATATATATATATATATATATATATATATATATATATATATATATATATATATATATATATATATATATATATATATATATATATATATATATATATATATATATATATATATATATATATATATATATATATATATATATAGATATGAGATTTTTTAATGCTCACAGTATGTAGCTAGAGAACGGCAGGTCCTACAGTAAAACAAATTATATATTTGGAATCAGCCGAAAATTCTAAGGATGGGATTTAACTTTTTTTTTTTTTTTTTTTTGAAGTAAATTTTTTTTTAACTAAAGGAATACCCTAGGGTAAACCGCAAAGATGACAGGAGTCGGGGTCTCGGCCTCCCGGTGGACGTCGGGGGATTTTGTTTTTTTTTTTTGGTCTCCTGAACCCCCGCTCTGGGATTTGGGTGCGTCGCGCCCTCCTGACCTCACCTTCCGGGGCATGAAACGCCTCTCTGTCCCTCCCCGTCGGCTCATTCTAAATTGAGAAATAATTTTTTTTATTTTGAAAAATTTTAAGTTTTTTTTAGGCGCTTCGAGATGACGGAAAAAAAAAACTTAATTTCAAAAATAAAATTATGGTCGAAGGAACCCCCGCGACACCCAAAGACCAAAGAGCGGGGGTTCCGTAGACCCTCCCCGGGGGACGAAGTCCCCCCTGTCGTCCACCGGGAGGCCGAGACCCTGACTCCTGCCATCTTTGCGGCTTACCCTAGGGTATTCCTTTAGTTAAAAAAATTTACTTCAAAAAAAAAAAAAAAAAAAAAAAAAGTTAAATCCCATCCTTAGAATTTTCGGCTGATTCCAAATATATAATTTGTTTTACTGTAGGACCTGCCGTTCTCTAGCTACATACTGTGAGCATTAAAAAAATCTGACCATCTATATATATATATATATATATATATATATATATATATATATATATATATATATATATATATATATATATATATATATATATATATATATATATATATATATATATATATATATATATATATATATATATATATATATATATATATAATAAAAAAAAAAATAATAAAAAAAAAATTAAAAAAATAAATTTGAAAATTAATCAATTTGAAGCTGAAAAAATATAAAAAGTAAGTTCTTTTTATAGCAAATCAAATTTTTAATTTTTCTTTACCTAAAATAAAAAATTATTACCAACCTTTCCAATACTAAATTATTTTGAGGACCACAGTTTACTTAAGGTCCTATATATATATATGTAGCTGTATGTATATAATAATTTATATATATATATATATATATATATATATATATATATATATATATATATATATATATATATATATATATATATATATATATATATATATATATATATATATATATATTATTTTTTTTTTTTTTAACAAAATTGTCATTTGAATTTTTTTTTTTTTTTTTTTAATATATTGCTACTATATGATACCAACAATGAATTTCAGTGGTAACGGACATGATTAAAAAATATATAGGACCAGTTACGTTTTACGGATCCGTAACTTTTAATTTTTTTTTTTTTTTTTAACTAAAGGAATACCCAAGGGTAAACCGCAAAGATGGCAGGAGTTGTGGTCTTCATTTGGGAACGATAGGATAGGACCATTTCACCTTCCGGGAGGTCTCCGAACCCCGCTCTTGCTATTTGTGTCGCAGAATTTTACAACCTCACTTACGGGTGTGGAAAACGTCCCCCCCTCTGTCCCGTCGGCTCGAGCCCCCTAATTTTTTTTTTTTAAATAAGCTTTATACGCTGATTCCAAATATGTAATTCGTTTTTCCAAGTGTCGTACTTGTAAGATATTTAAGTATGAAAAAAAGTTTTACATTCTTAAATTTTTCTGACGCCTGATTAAAAATTTGTAATTGGTTTGTAAGTATCCTACTTTTCGAGATATTTCCATTTTTAAAATAATATTTAACAAAAATGTGATTTTTAAAAATTATTTAAAAATATTTCGAACTTTTGAATCATGTCCGTTACCACTGAAATTCATTGTTGGTATCATATAGTAGCAATATATTAAAAAAAACAAAAAAAAATTCAAAACTGACCATTGTGTAAAACAGAAAAGGGCCTATATATATATATATATATATATATATATATATATATATATATATATATATATATATATATATATATATAAAGATATATATAATTATATATAAATATATATCTATGTTAAGTTATATATATATATATATATATATATATATATATATATATATATATATATATATATATGGCTATTTATAAGATGTTGACTCCAGGAACGAAAATCAATAAAAAATGTAACGTAATTTCAATGATTTGAGGTTAAATACATTAGTAAATACTAAATTTTCAAATCTAATTTAATTGATATTTTCTAAAATAAAATTAACACCTAAATTAACCGACTTTTCAGAAGCAAAGGAGTAAAATATCTTATAATTTTCTATATATATCTATATATATATATATATATATTTTATATATATATATATATATATATATATATATATATATATATATATATATATATATATATATATATATATATATATATATATATATATATATATATATATATATATATATATATATATATATATACAGGATTTTATATATATATATATATATATAATATATATATATATATATATATATATATATATATATATATATATATATATATATATATATATATATATTGGTATATATATAGCATATATATATATATACGTTTATGTTATATATATATATATATATATATATATATATATATATATATATATATATATATATATATATATATATATATATAATATATATATAACCTTTTCTGTTATACGACTCGTCAGTTTTAAATTTTTTGTTGTTTTTTTAATATATTTCAGTATGATGATCCTAGCAACAATTTAAGTGGCAACGGACATGATTCAAAATATATAGGACCTTTTTCCGTTTTACGACCCGTCAGTTCTAATTTTTTTTTTTTTTTATTGCTAGTATATGATAATAATGAATTTAAGTGGTAACGGACATGCTTCAAAAGTTCAAAATATTTAAATAATTTTTTAAAAAATTAATTTTTTAGTAATATTTTGTTTTTATTTTTGGGGGTGTTTTTCAAACTAAAGGAATACCCAAGGGAACCGCACTGATGGCAGGAGTCGGGGTCTCTCGGCCTTCCGGGGAACGATTGGGTAGGACTATTTACCTCTCCTGAGGGCCCTGAACCGTCTCTTGGTATTTGGGAGTCACGGAGGTCCCTCCGCCCCTCACTTCTACGGGGTATGGAAAACGCCCCCCTCTGTCCCCCGTCGGCCCGAGCCCCCCTAATATATATATATATATATATATATATTATATATATATATATATATATATATATATATATATATATATATATATATATATATATATATATATATATATATATATATATATATATATATATATATATATATATATTATTTTTATTTTTTACATTTTTGTAATAAGCTTTATACGCTGATTCCAAATATGTAATTGGTTTCTGTAAGTGTCGTACCTTTCGAGATATTTCATTTTTGAAAAAAAAAATATTTAAATATAAATAGAATTTTTAAAAATTATTTAAAATATTTTGAACTTTTGAATCATGTCCGTTACCACTGAAATTCATTGTTAGTATCATATAGAAGCCAAATATTAAAAAAAAACAAAAAAAATCGTAAACAGAATAGGCCTATTGAAATAGCTTATGAGAACTCATAGTATGTAGATATATATATATATATATATATATATAATATATATATATATATATATATATATATATATATATATATATATATATATATATATATATATATATATATATATATATATATATATATATATATATATATATATTAGTGATGCAGGTAACATCCGCATCCGCATCCGCATCCGCACATTATTAAAGATCCGCATCCGCATCCGCATCCGCGCTTTGCCCTGCGGATGTTGCGCGGATATTTATTGTCGAGATTTGATAAAGAATTTTATAATAAAATACTTGAAGATGAATCTGAAAGTGAAAATGAAAATGAAAATGAAGGCAATTCAAAAACGGCTTGATATTCCATATCTTAATGTTATCAAAGACATTCCAACTCGCTGGAATAGTACACTTCATATGATGGAAAGAATGGTATTGCTCAAAGAACCTCTTGCTTCGTACGCCAGTTCGTATTCCAAAGTTAACATTCTTACTAATGTGGAAAATGACATCATATCACACTGCATTAAACTATTGGAACCATTTGAAGAAATTACCAAAAAAATCAGCGCCTCTACAGCTTCTGTCTCCGATGTAATACCATTAATCTCAACGCTAAGGAAGCATTTTGAACCATCTTCAAATGAAAATGATGACGTTTAAAAAGAATGAAAGATGTAATTAAACTAGAGCTAGAAAAACGCTTTGGTTCTGTGGAAATTAAAACTATTGCAACTTACTTAGATCCCCGTTATAAAAGCAAGTTTTTTTGTAACAATATTAGAACAAGTTAAATCGTCACTTTGTGTTGCAGTTGAAAAACTTCAATCCGAACAGTCTATTATTGCCACCCATTAAAAGGAAAAATGAAATCTACAGAACCAACACCTTCTACAAGTAAATCAATAACAGATTCACTGGAAGAATTTATACAGTCCAGTAGTGATGAAGAAACACACGCATTGCCAAAAGATGTAGTGCAAATGATTGAAAACTATCACCAAGAAAACGACTAGATACAAATGATGATCCTATCAGTTGGTGGCAAGTTACAAAAATGTTTATCTAAGCTAGAGTAAACTTGCAAAGAAATTCTTGGCCTGTCCTTCGATTTATAGTTCAAAGTGAGAGTATTTAGTATGCTGAGCTAATGAATGATGAAAAATAAATAGAAACAGACTCTGCAGCGGCAGAAAAATTGATGTTTCTCAAGCACTATATTGAATTTCAATACTAGGGTTAAAAAGTATATAATATATTGTTATATCTCTTTTCATTAAGGGCGGAGGCTGGGAAAAGATTGCGGAGGGTGTATTTAAGTTGGGTCAACCCGTACCCTGACAAAAAAAATTATATAAATAGATTTTATAAAAACTTAAATATATATATATATATATATATATATATATATATATATATATATATATATATATATATATATATATGGCGTAATG
>JABUQX010147333.1:0-12500 GCA_015478945.1 Trachelipus rathkii
ACCCCTCCACCTCTCCCCGGTCTATTTACGTGGTTTATGTGTTCCTAAATTTATAAAGATGACGGCCCCAATACTTTAGCGAGTTCTCTGCAGTATTGTTACATAGTTTTACGGATGCTTTCTCCTGTGTTGGTGTGGGGTTTCATGAGGTTAGGGGCCTTCCCGTTCCTGCAAGTGATATTTAACCTTGTAGTGCGTTACTTTTGACGAGTGGTATATATATATATATATATATATATATATGTATATATATATATATATATATATATATATATATATATATATATATATATATATATAAATTTATATATATATATATATTATATATATATATATATATATATATATATATATATATATATATATATATATATATATATATATCACTATTCTTTTCTATTCTCTTTTCTATTTATATATATATATATATATATATATATATATATATATATATATATATATATATATATATATATATATATATATATATATATATATATATATATATATATATATATATATATATATATATGTATATATATATATATATATATATTGAAGCCACTTGTAGGCTACATAAAGCAGGAAGGTTGAAATAAACACGAGGATCAAACAAGGTCATAATTGTAGGTCTTAAACAAGAGATAGAAAATGACATAAAAATCCTATAAAAATATATAAACAACAATATAACAATTATATCAATAATAATAATAAAAAAATTTTTTTTAGTAATTTTATTACAAAATAAATTTTTTCGCAGAGAGGCCTTTACTAAATTGACTTTTGAAACACGAAATTATTTAAAAATGATTTTACTAAATTTAGGACGCAAATAATAATTTCACTACAAAAAAAAAAAAAAAAAATGAAAATGCATTATATGCACGGTTTCACCATTTATAATATTTTTAAACACAATATTAAAATATTTAATTTCTGTTTTATAATTACTCACCCAGGTTTTAAGAAGAAAAAACATGCACACAAATCAAATACAATAAAAAGTGTAAAAGTGGATGTGAAACACTAAAAATAAAAATACGAAAAGGATCCAAGTTGCGGATGAATAAAAACATGCACAATGGCGGCTTGAGAGCGAAAACACACAACAGAGCGACATGGCGGTTGGAGGCTGAATGGAGTCGATTTCAACGTATCCGTTGTAAATACTTCGGCAGACGACGGAAAAGTACTGTTAAAATCTCAGAATTTGTGTAAAGATTTAAGCAACAGGAAAAATTCTTAAGAGAAAGTAAAATAAATGTTCAGGCAAAAATTGGAAATAGCAGGCAACATTACCCTGCCCCCGGCAAAAACGAAGTAAAACGAACAACAGGACGGAGAGGTCGACCTGAAGGGGTAGTAGAATAAGGATGGGAAGAACTAGGAGGAGGAGGGGTATGCGAGGATGCTGTCGAAGGTGGAGAAGGAACAGTGGGTTACACAAGGGTAGAGGAAGAAGGAATAGGAGGAATGGTGGGTGGGTTTCTTGAACGTAAAGGAGCTGAAAGGATGGGCAGAGGGGGCAAGAAAATACCAACTGTACTATCGGAATCAGAATCCAAAAAGCCGGGCTTGATCCTATCAATTGATATATTTTCCTCCTTAGAACCTTTTTGAAGGGAGAAAAACTTGCGATGTCATTGAAGCACACGGAAATTACATTCATATCGGGCTTGAAGAGAATCGCGATGAGAATAGTGACGAACCAAAATGTGAGTACAAGAATCGAGTTCAGAAGGAATGTAAGTTGCACGACGAGACTGGCGATGGAGATAATGTTTGCAAGGATCAGCACACTGACGAAGACGGGTAATGAACGTATGATGATCTGATGACGTAGGTGAAGGAAGGATGAATTCACCGGGGATCCGGATGGAGGAACCGTAAACATGTTCAGCTGATAAACACATCAAGTCTTCTTTGAACGAAGTCCGAATACCAAGAAGAAAGACTGGAAGAATTTCGGGAATTTTAATGGTTACCATGAGCCATTAAGTAGGATTTTAACTGGCGATGAAACCTTTCGATCATTCCTTGGGACTGCGGATGGTAACGTTTGGAACCTAGAAGAACCATGAGGTCTTTCCAGAAATATAATTCAAATTGACGTCCCTGGTCAGTAGAGACCGTAGAAGGGGTACCAAATCTAGAAATCCAATGATACAGAAAGACCTGGGCGATAGACTCTCCAGAGGTGTCCTGTAAAGGGATGGCTTCGACCCAACGGGTATAACGGTCGATACATGTTAAGAGGTGTGTATATCCATTGGAAGGAGGTAAGGGACCAACTAAATCAATGTGGACTTTGTTAAAACGCTGTCCGGGAGGAGGAAATTGCTTGACAGAAGAAGAAGTGTGTTGTGGACTTTTGACCGTTGGCAACTAAGGCACTCCTTAGTCCAAAGCTTAACGTCCTAAGGAATAGACAACCAAACGAAGTGTTTGACAATCTGTACTTATGAACCTTTAACACCGGGATGCGAGATGTTGTGAATGGTGTTAAAGACATGGCGGCGCATTTGAGTTGGCACGACAGGTCGGGAGAATATAGATGACATGTCACATAAGAGGGGAAAGGGAAAGTCGAACACTTCCACACTTTGAATGTCAAATGTGGAGTGAGCTGGAAATGCTTACTGTTCCAGCTGTTGTATACGTGTCATCTCTTTGTAGTTGAGCGAAGGAAGGGGAGAAAGAGCGCTGATATGGGAAAGGACGTCTGCAGAAATGTTCTCGGAACCTTTTACGGGACGGATATCAGTGGTAAACTGGGCAATGAATTCAAGGTGGCGTGCCTCTCGTGGGGATTGATTAACTGTAGAACCAGTGATTGCATAAGTTATGGGTTGATGGTTCGTGAGGATATGCAATACTCGACCTTCAATGAAATAACGAAAATGTTTAATGGCTAAATAGATGGGAACCAAATGCACTATAGTTCACCTCAGCAGGTTGAAGCTTTTTGAAAAGAATGCTATGGGACGCCAATCATCCTACAAGAACTGTTGCAAAACAGCGCCCGTTGCAAAATCCGAGGCATCGGTGTGGATCCGGGTTGGTGCAGTGGTGGAGGGAAGAACAAGGAGGACAGAGGAAGACAGAGCTTCTTTAATGGTAATAAAAGCACGATGGGTCTCATCAGTCTCTATTGAGATGGAGGCTAATGAACCCTTTATAGCGGGAATTAAAAGCGAATTAAGAGGACGAAGAATGTCTGCTGCCGACGTGATGAAGCGATGGTAAAAATTTACCATGCCTAAGAAGCTACTAAGTTGACGTTACTTTTAGGGCAAGGGATAAGAACGGATGGCAGAGACACGGTCGTCGAGAGCCCGGAAACCCTCGGAAGAAAAAGTATGTCCGAGGAAGGTGAATGAAGGTACACCGAACATACACTTAAAGGTGTTAACGCGTATGCCGTATTTAACTAACCTTGTGAAAACGTGGCCCAAATGAGAGATGTGCTACTCCGGGAAGAGCAGGTGATGAGGAGATCATCGATGTAAGCAAAAACAAAAGGTAATCCTCGGAGGATTCAGTCGACGAAAAGTTGGATTGACTGTGCAGCATTCCGGAGGTCAAAATGAGTACGGAGGAATTCGAAAAGGCCGAAAGGAGTTATGACAACGGTTTTGCGAATGTCGGTTGGGTTGACAGGAATCTGGTAAAATGCTTTTACTAAATCAATTTTAGAAAAAATTGTGCATCATGATAGATTGGCAGTAATATCCTGAAGGTGAGGAATAGGATATCTATCAGGAGGTGTTATAGCGTTTAAGATTCTATAATCGCCTGTGGGACGATAATCTCCATTTGTTTAAGAACAAGGTGAAGTGGAGAAGCATAATCTGAATTAGAGGGACGAACGATGCCTTGTTGCAGGAGGGTATTGAATTCAAGTTTAGCAGCTTGGTTGTCCGGAGAGAGACGGCGTGCGCGTGCTAATTAGAGGTCTGCCAGATGTCTCGATATGGCAGACCACATTTTGCTTAACTTCCGAAAAAGTTGAGATGGGAGAGAAAAGATCAGAGAATTCAGAATGAAGAAGGCACTCAAAATGGTTATTACCGGAGGGAAGATGAATACCACTGATAGAAGAAGCAGCACGAATACATGAAGATAAGAATTGAGTTTCAAAATCTATTAACCTGTTATGGTGCAAGTCAACTAGGATGTTGTAGTGAACAAGAAAATCAGCACCGATGATAGGAAGAGTGACGTCAGCAATGACGAAGTTTCAAAAGAAATCACGTCAAAAAGAAAGGGTAAAGTGGAGTCATTTAGAACCGTATGTATGTATGCTGGAACCGTTAGTGGCTTGCAGAGCACCGAGAGGTTCTGAAGCACGGTTCTTCTGCAAAAAAGAACGAGGTACAACGCTGTAAGAGGAGCCAGTGTCGATGAGAAAAGATAAGTCGGTAAGGATCATGAATGCAGAGTAGGTTGGACGCAGAATTAGCCACGCCCTACGGTTTTACGGCGTGTCATCGGGGTTTAAATTAAAAGCGCAGGGTTCAGGACAATTTCGAGTTTGGTCACCACAACGCTGGTGATTGACACATATACCTTGAGGGTTAGGAGAATGAGGAGCAGGAGGCGGTAGAGTCGAATAGGCAGAATAAGGTTGGGTTGAAGGACGAGAAGGAGACTCTGACTGGTTAAAGGTTAGACGCGAGGGGGGGTTGGGGGATTTATGATAATAGCGTCGTGGTTGGTTAAAGAAGCGAGGACGGTGTGAAAAAAAATCAGGATTAGGGAATGAGGATGCATTATAGGAGCCAGATTGAGTGCGATCTTCTAGGGTTTGAATCCTAGATTGCATATCTAATATAGTTTATTCTAAAAACTTTATGTGGGACTCTAACAAAACATGGTGCGAGGAGGCAGGCTGCACCGCATTGACCAGACCTTGAGCATGCTTACTAGCGGAGAGCAATGACTCCTGACCTATCGACAAGGTTGGAACGACTGAGGCAACAAGAGATACGTTCTGCGTCGTAAGAAGTTTTCCTTTTAATACTCTATCCTCGAAGGCGGCTAATTTTTGCAAGGAGCAATAAAGACCAACAGTGGCTACATGATAGTGTAGGTCAGGTGGTAATTTCTGGACAAAATGTTGTCTAACAATATGTATACAAGGTCCGACAGGTGGACCATCTAACAATGCCAGCATGGTATTTAACAATACAGAAGGCAATCTATCGCCTAAAACTTTGTTACGCAGTAGTTTGCGGACTCATCTAACCTAGGTAATAAAATGGTTTTTAGCTCTGAATATGACTGGTTACTGTGGTTTAATCCAGGCAGGATGTCTCTCAGACGTTGTAATTTTTTGGTTGGCAAAATATTTAAAAGAGCATGGCAGTAATTTCTTTACCTTCCCAATATATATCCTTTCTTAATTTTCATCAACCTTAATTGCGATTAATATGCAATATTTACCATCTAAAAATATAAAGAACGAGGGATAGGACAGGCTGGACACCTGATGATGTCGCCTTGAAGGCAGCTCGGTTGCTTTGATAATGTTCTTGAATCCAACCTTTTTGGGGTTGGAGGATGGTCCAGTGGTAAAGCACCGGGTATATTGTCCTCATTCGCAACATGCGGTGGTTCAATCCCAGATTAGGCAGTAATTTCTTTACTTCCCAATATATGTTCTTTCTTAATTTACATCAACCTTAATTGCGATAAATATGCAATATTTACCATCTAAAAATATAAAGAACGAGGGATAGGACGAACACCTGGTGATGTTGCCTTGAAGGGAGCTCTGTTGCTTTGATAATGTTCTTGAATCCAACTTTTTTTTGGTTGAAGGATGGTCCAGTGGTAAAGCACCTGGTATATTGTCCTCATTCGTAACATGCGGTGGTTCAATCCCAGAGAAGGCAGTAATTTCTTTACCTTCCCAATATATGTTCTTTCTTAATTTACATCAAAATTATATATATATATATATATATTATATTGAGTATATATATATATATATATATATATATATATATATATATATATATATATATATATATATAGTTATATAACTACTAGGTTAGCCTGTATCCGCTTGAGATTGTCGCTGTGGCGCTAGGATTACCGCTTACAATCTCGATAGTGCTAGGGAGGTAAGGTTGTGATACGTTTTGTTAAGTATTGTTAGATTAAGGTCTTTGCCAAGTTCTTAACCTAACATTACTTAACAAAACTCATCACAATCTTGCCTCCCAGAGCTACAAAGCAAATCGTAGGTTGAATTCTTAGCGCTACCGATCTTTTCTCAGCTGATGCAAGGCCTAACCTAGTAAAATTATATATATATATATATATATATATATATATATTATATTATATATATATTATATATATATATATATATATATATATATATATATATATATAGTTATATAGAAAAATATTATATATATATATATATATATATATATATATATATATATATATATATATATATATATATATATATATATATATATATATATATATATATATATATATATAATAATAATAATAATAATAATAATAATAATAATAATAATAATAATAATAATAATAATAATAATAATAATAAAATTATTATATATATTTTTATACCAATAATAACGAAACTTTTTTAAATATGGAAAAATAAATACCTTTGTACCACACTTGGTATAGGAAATTTACCTTCCATTTGAAACTCTCACAGATTCTTAAAATAAAGATCTTTTTTGTTAATAATCTATCGATTGTGATATATTTAAACACAAAAAGTTCAATGCAATAGGATAGAAAGTGTTTATTCTGCACTTGAATAAAATGTGCTTTATACATTTGCGACACTTCATTTTGACTTTAACATTCGTAATACCACATTTTTGGTGTTATTTAGAAGTTTCATAAAAATCGATGTGGCGTGGTTCTCGCTCGCAATTACCAAATAACAATATCAAATACGAAATACTTTTAGGCTTATAAAATTTTAAGATCTGCCCACCTTCGTAACAAGACGCTTTACCTATCATTCTTGTTTTGATATATATATATATATATATATATATATATACCTTATATATATACATCTTCACAGACAAACACACAGCATATATATATATATATATATATATATATATATATATATATATTAAATAGATATATATCCACATTTGTAAATAAATACTATATATATATATATATCTTTATATATATATATATATATATATATATATATATATATATATATATATATATATATATATATATATATATATATATATATATATATATATATATATATATATATATATATATATATATAACTGTTCCCATACCAACACTCAGCAAATATTTAAATTAATTTAACCTAATCCATCAAAAGCTTTAAAATATTTATTTCATCAAAGGTAACCTAAACGACTTATTGTGTTTACAGATCTAAAGACTAAAATAATAAATCTAATAACACTGAACAAGTGTTTTTAGCTCTTTTTAGCATTTTAGCGCATTTAGCATCTTGGAGCTTTCAACGTACATATTTTAACATATCAAACTATGAACAATTGCTAACATTAGCAAGTTCGCTACCTATCAGAGAGAGTTAATCTAACATTCTCTTACCTAGCAATATTAGTCAAGCTATTACCATACAAAATATTTAACCTATCAATTACTGTTAACACACCATTTCATAGTCTAACATATTATCTTAATTTTATCTAACTTTATCATATCCATTTAAATGTGTGTTGTATACCCTGACAAACTTACCTATCAAAACTGGACCTACTCCAACTTTTTCCAATATTTTAACAACTTTTATCTTTGCAAATCTTAGTAAAAAATCACAAAACCTAACATATCTAACATACGGAACTATAAATAAATGCCAACGTTGCCCAATTTCCCAACATATCATTACAATCAAGTATCAACATAAAAATACATTCTCTATCTTAACAAAATAACTTAACATGTATACCTTAAATTATCATACCATACCAAAATTGAGTATTACCTAACATATCTAACTTATTAAACTTCCATACCTATCAAAGGTAGTTAACCTGACATTACCTAACAAACCTTAACCAAACAATGTCATACCTATATAGCAATATCAGTATTTAACCTAATATTTAACTTATTAATTACTATTCTTTCTTCCATTTCATACCTAACAAACTATCAAATCTAACATAACCCAGTCTAAATCATTTTCATTCATATCAGTAGCTCTACATCAACATTTTGTGTTTTCAAAGAATTTTCATTACTGTTAACGTGGCAATATAAATCAAACTTAACATAATTATACAAAACATAACATAACCTAGCAAAACTATCATAAATTAACTGATCTAATCTATTTTAACTTCAAAGATAGTTTTCCTAATATTCTGCTATTAAAACAACAAACGTACATTTACCTAACAACATATCAAACTAACATCCATGGCTGTGCATTTAACCTATAAATTTACTGTTAAGATATGCCCTGACTTAACAGTAGCTCAGCGCAACTACAAATATATCATCATAGTTAATCTATTACCACCTAACAATTCAAGAAAAACTATCTCAGACTTTAATATTTATATTTTCTTTTAAAGTTGGACTGTAATATCTTTTATTTATATCAGTTTATAAAGAATTGAAAACATACACCTATTATTTATATTTTCTTTTAAGAAACTTAGAATTTTTTTTTTTTGTTTTTAATTTTTTATTTTATAAGTTTAATTTTATATTTACAGTTTTGTTTAACACCTAATGCTTTTAGCATTTAATTGTTAAGTACCATTTTAGCCCTTTCATCAACAATCTAGCATACTGTACTACGAATAAATGTTAATATTAACAAAGTTACAAATCTATCAAGGCTGCTAGAAACTCGTTACTAACAACATCAGTCAATATGTACCTCTAAAGTATTCAATCTAACAAAATTACTTTTAACATATAATATTATACTAGATAATACTTATCAACATATGTCCAAACTTTGTGACTGCGCTTTAAGGTGTACTTTCAGGTCAAACAAAACATCTTATCTACCTAAGCTGTAACCTACCCAAAAATTAACACTGGCTATCAACTATCTGCCTGACTATCATCTTATCCAAACACTACATATCCATAAAGAGTGTAGTGAATACCCACACAAATTAACTTATTTATCAAAGCTTGACCTACTAGCTTTCTAATATATTTGTTTATAACTAGTAACATAACAAAAACACCATAAGCTATCAAATGTTAACATAACTAACATGTCAACATACTAAACTGTGAATAAATGCCCAGAATTTTCAAATAACCATTTTGCTAAAATTAGTAACATAAAAATACATGTATAATTAAAACATAAAATGTTATAATAAACATTTTCATATTAAAATGATTTATTATATATAAAGTATACATTGAAGAAGAGAATATCAGAGCTGCAGATCCAAATGTTATGGGTTATCTTGAAGTATTATTGTATTAGTTAACTAACAATATGATAACAGAAGTTGTGTGGAGAATACAAGTTAGGTTTCTTTGATATGATAACAGTGATTGCATGTATAAATTCGTAAATTTGATGTTAGTTTGATATTTGCTGTTGCCAGTACAATGTGTGAATTGGGATTATTAAATTTTGACTAAAAAATGTTTGGATAGCAGCTACCTATGTTAGCTAGAATATATGTTAGATCAGTTAGGTTATGATAGTTTTGTTAGGTTTGTATTCTTATATATATATATATATACTATATATATATATATATATATATATATATATATATTATATTTATATATTTATATATATATATTATATATATATATATATATATATATATATATATATATATATATTCTCACCTTTCTCACCTTTCTCACCATCCATCTTGTTAGGTAGATCCTGTCAAGTGTTGCTCCTCCAGAAATCCCTCCAGACGTCCTTTCCACATTCTCCATCGTTTCTCCCCTCGACGCAACTGCTTCTTCCACAGCATCCTTCCATCTTTTTCTTGGTCTTCCCACTGGTCTCGTTCCGATAGGTCTCCAATTAAGTAGTCTTCGGGGGTATCTAAAGTCCTCCATTCTCTGCACATGACCGAACCATCTCAGCTGGTTTCTTTCAATACATTCCATTATTGGGCGGACTCCTAGCTCTTCTCTTATTGCTTCACTTCTAACTCTGTCCCTCAGCGTTACTCCTCTTATTAATCTTAATACTCGCATTTCCGCAGCTTCTATTTTACTCTTCTGCATCGTGTTAAGTACCCAACATTCCGACCCGTATAGTAATATTGGTCGTAGGATGGTTGTATATATAGTCACTTTTACTTCTACTGGCACTCCTCTCTGCGTCATCAATGGGTACAACATTCCCACATTCTTTGAATATTTTGTTATTCTTTCCCTCAGTTCTGAATCTATCCATCCTTTCTCATCGAATATCACTCCTAGATATTTGAACCTGCTGGTCTGTTTTAACTGTGTACCTTCCATCCATATCTCCGCGTGTTCTCCCTGTCTCGATATCGTCATTATCTCCGTCTTCTCCCTGTTTATTTTCATTCCCCACTCCATCATAACTTCATTCCAAGAATTCACAGCAGCTTGTAGTTCGTGTTGTTCCTTTGTCACCACAGCCGCGTCGTCAGCGTATACAAAGGTGTTTTCCCTATCCTCTCTTACACATATCCTCTTCAAGCAATTGTCCAGATATAACGCAAAAAGTAAAGGGGACAGCACACTGCCCTGCCTTACTCCAGTCTTCGTTTCAAACCATTTCTCCCTTTCCATCTCCGTTCTAACCGTGTTTATGGGGTTTTCATACATATTCCTTATTATCCTTATCAGCTTCTTATTTATTCCATATGCAGGGTCTTCCATCACTATCCACAATCTCTCTCTTTGTATTCTATCAAAAGCTTTCTCTAGATCTATAAATGCGATATATGGTACCTTATATATATATATACCTTCTCACTATCATTTTTAAAGAGAATATCAAGTTAATTACACTTCTATTTGGCCTGAATCCGTGTTGCCACTCTCCAATCTTTCCTTCTAATTCTCTCCGAATCTTTTCTCTATTATCCTCTCGTATATTTTATATGCGCTCAACAGCAACACTATTCCTCTGTAATTCTGACATTCTCTTCTATCTCCTTTTTTATGTATTGGACATATCACAGCTTTTCTCCAATCTGACTGTATGGTCTCTTCTCCATATACAATTTATAAGTTCTGTCATCCATGCCACCATACCTTCTCCTGTTTTGAATATTTCATTATTTAGTCCATCGACTCCTGGGCTCTTTCCATTCTTTAAGGCTCTTATAGCTTGTCTCACTTCCTCGCCATGTATCGGTTCCAAGTCATCCTGTTCTCGGTCTTCCATTTGTGGGTTATCCTCCTCCATATATTCCTCGTCGTTTACCACATTTAATAATTCATCAAAATATTCTGTCCATATCTCCTCGACCTTTTCACTATCCACTATTGGTTCTCTATCTTTGTTGAATATCACATTCGTGTTAGGTTCATCTTTTGTTCTTAATCTTTTAGCCATTCCATATATCAACTTCCTAGTGCTCCTCATGTCTTCCTCCAATTCTCCTCCTATTCTTTCCCATGACAAGTCGATGTTTCGTCTTTTTACTATTTCTGCTTGGTTTCTCGCCAGAACATAAGCTTGTCTATTTTCCTCTGTCCTTGTCTTCATCCATAAACGGTATTTCTTGTTTTTTTTCATTTACTACGTCTTTGACTTCCTCATTCTCCACCAACCCGGGTGCTTTAAAAACTACGATTCAATCGTTCTTTTTGGGGACGTGGATGGTTTAGTGGATAAAGCGCCCGGTTACTGTTAACTCAGCAACGCGGAGTTCAAGTGTTCGAATCCCGCTGATGACGAGTAAATCTTCTGTGACTCATTCATTTATGGGATGAGAAAACCGGGTGCTTTAAAAACTACGCTTGAAGCGTTCTTTTTTGGGAACGTGGATGACCTAGTGGTTAAAGCGTCCGGTTACTGTTAACTCAGCAACGCGGAGTTCCAGTGTTCGAATCCCGCTGATGGAGAATGAAATCTCCTTTGAATCATTCATTTAAAATGAGTGGAGTTCCAGTGTTCGAATTCCGCTGATGAAGAGTAAAATCTTCTGCGACTCATTCATTTAAAATGGATAAAAAAGTGGATAAAGCCTTCGGTTACTGTTAACTCAGCAACGCGGAGGTGTTGTTCCAGTGTTCGAATCCCGCTGATGAAGAGTAAAATCTTCTGTGACTCATTCATTTAAAATTATGGGATGAGAAAACCGGGTGCTTTAAAAACTACGCTTGAAGCGTCTTTTTTTGGGGGGCGTGAATGGCTTAGTGGATAAAGCGCCCGATTACTGTTAACTCAGCAACGCGGAGTTCCAGTGTTCGAATCCCACTGATGAAGAGTAAAATCTCCTGTGTCTCATTCATTTAAAGTCACCTGGTGATGTCGCCTTGAC
>JABUQX010147333.1:20000-22500 GCA_015478945.1 Trachelipus rathkii
CGAAAATTTTTGATTAAGTGGAGTCGGAGTCGGAGTCGAAAATCCAAATTTGAATTTAAGGAGTCGGAGTCGGAGTCGAAAAATTTATTTTAGGACTCCGCAGCCCTGGAAAAGACAATGCTTATATGGCAATGAAGATCTTTGACAAAAGACCCTGAATGGCAAAAATTGGGTTACTGTAACTGTCAAAGAATTAGCCTAAGCCTTTATTTATGAATAACCTTACAGTCTCTCTACCCTTATTCAAGTTTCACTTCAGAATCCTTTCTAATTTCTAATGAAATTGGTAAATATAAACGCCAGTTCAGATATTTTCGTTTTATGAACACTTAACGGCAAATAAAATCTTTGCGAAATCTCACTTTTTCTGATGCTAGGTCATGGCGAACCTTAAACAAGCTTTTGAAGCTCAGTTTTCTTAAACGGTGCCATCACAGATTATATTATATTAATACACTATTATATTAATATTATATTAATTATATTATATTAATTATTATTATATTATTATCAGATTATATTAATACACTATGGTGCCATGTTTTTTGGTAACTACATTTTCACTAGTCAGATTTTTTCATTTTCATTATTTTTTCACAGCTTCATATGAATTATTTGGATAATTTTATTGAATAAAAAATATTTTTAAATATATTAATGTATAAACATATCATGCATTTCGCAATATAAAACGTTACAGAGCAATTAAATCAATGTGAAAAATAAGGAAAATTTTTATAACTTCAATAGAAAATTCTGGTTTTCGAATTATCGACAAAAGAAGATATTTTTGCATGGGAAACTTATTCATTTTACTTGAACTTCATGCTTGATTTTTTCTTAATTAACTAATACATACGGCATACCATAGGTAGATTCTGTAATTTTTAAAAAAAATATTTTAATGAACATTTTTTCAAACTTCATTTTATATACCGTATATATATATATATATATATATATAATAATAATAATATGTATATATATGTAATAATAATAATAATATGTATAATAATAATAATATAAATAATAATATATATATAATAATAATATATAATAATAATAATAATAATATATATAATAATATATATATATATAATATATGTAATAATATATAATAATAATATATATAATAATATATAATAATATATATGCTATAATAATAATAATAATACAATAATATATAATAATAATATATAATAATATATAAATTTAATATGTATATATATATATATATATAATAATAATAATAATATAATATATATATAATATATATATATGTATGCATATATATATATATAATATAATAATATATAATAATAATAATAATAATAATAACTATATATATGTTTTTATATATATATATGTATATGTAATAATATATAATATAATATATAATATGTAATATATATATATATATATATATATATATATATATATATATATATATATATATATATATATATATATATATATATATAATTTAATAATAAAATAATATAATAATAATATATATATATATAGGCTATATATATAATATATATATATATATATATATATATATATATATATATATATAATATATATATATATATATATATATATATAAGCTATATATATATATATATATATATATATATATATATGTATATATATAATAACTATAATATATACCAACTATTTCAAAAGAAGCTTAGGTACGAGAGAGAAACTTATCTAAAGTGGTATCCTTAAATATGGGCCTTGGTTAATTATAATTCTCGAATAATGATGCTTGTAACTTGAAGTTAATCAATTTTTTCTTTATTAAATAGATGAATGAATGATATATTATGAATTATTTTGAAGGCAATACTTTGAATAAAAAAAAAGAACCTTGTGGGGTTTAACAATTTATCTTTCAGATTGAATAGACTCATTTGCTCAAAAATGACTTAATTTTTGTCTTTTACATTCTTCATTATATACCACAAATGCGAAAGCTGTGTCATCTGCAAGTGTAGCTTTCCTCCGAGTCTAAGGCCCAAATTAATGAGCAATCCTACAGTCCATCTTTATTCAAGTTTTATTTCAGAATTCTCCCTTGCTGGAAATTGGTATTTAAAATCGCAACTCCATTTTTTTCCTTCATTTTAGGAACACTTAACGACAAATGATATCTTTGCGAGATCTCATGCTTTCTGATAGTAAGTCAGGGAGGGACCTTAAGCAAGCCTTTGAAACATTTCCAGCTAAACCCCTCCACTTTTTAGGGGTATTTTTCAGCATTTTCGCTAGTCATTTTGTTCACGTGGTGAGGGTGTGGGTAAGAGTAATGTAAACACAAATAATTTTTTGAATAATCTGTTTAAATATGGGTAAAAAGTAACGATATCACATGTTTTTCTTTTGTTTGTTTGTTAATAAAGCATTGCTTCCTTTGCCTTATTTGCACAGTACATATATATATATATATATATATATATATATATATATATATATATATATACTATATAACATA
>JABUQX010147333.1:25000-30000 GCA_015478945.1 Trachelipus rathkii
ATATATATATATATAATAACTAACTCAACTATATATATATATATATGTATAATATATATATATATATAAATTATTGTTTATGGAGTTTGGTTATTTGTATATATATATAATATAATATAATAATAATAATATATAATATATAATATATATATATATAATAATATATATATAATAATATAAAAATAACCCTTTTCATATGATCTCTTTAAATATATTAGGTCCTTTTCATAATATAATGTTTACATATATAGGAACCTTTTCAGTTGTTTATATAGTTTTCGTTCCGTGAAACAACTTTTCGTACTTCTTGTCTCGCCTCTCGGAATTTCACGGAGATTTTCGTTTTAACGCTACATTCATCATATATATATATATATATATATATATATATATATATATATATATATATATATATATATATATATATATATATATATATATATATAACCTATAATATATATATTTATATATATAATTTAATAATATATATATATATATATATAACTACTATGATGCTACTGTATAAGTAGTAAGAAGGGGATATCGTCCTACGAGATATCGGATAAAATATCGATTATTATGGATATCGATACTGTATCGATTATTTGGCATACTGTTTCCTGAGGCTGATTTTGCTTTTTTGAAGAGGGGTGCACCAACGGTTGAACAACAACCGTCGTACGTGTCCCTCCTTAGTTTTTGGACCCCCTTGGGAGGTTTGGCCCCCTTTCGATGCTTGGCATCGATTATTTTGGTATCGATACGATATTTGTTGCGATTATTTTGCATTCCATAAAGGTATGTGAAGGATTAAGTGGGATTAACTCGAGCTCATGTAGGTACCTGTCCTAACTCGAGCTCATGTAGGTACTTGTCCTAACTTGAGTTCATTGTATTACCTTCCACACTCACACACACACACATACACACCCTCACACACCCACACATACACACACACACACACACACACACACACACACACACACACCAGGTCCGATTATTTCCTTCGATATTTTAATGATGGCACTATGACACTTATACACACAAACATATACATAGACGCATACTCACACACCTAGACACATACACCCACTCTATGCACACATACAAACACACACACACACACACACACACACACACACACACACACACACCCGCCCTTGTCATTGATTATTGGTCCGATTATTTCCTCCGATATTTTAATGATGGCTCAGATTTGATGGCTCAGATTTGATAGCTCAGATTTATTGATGGTTTAATACATTTTGATGGTTTCCAATCACCGTAAGGAGTGTCTAGGAGTGTCCTATGAGATCCACAGTAGTGTCAGATGAGTGCCAGATGAGTGCCAGATGAGTACCAGATAGTGCCATTTGGGTGCCAGATAGTGCCAAGTGAGTGCCAAGTGAGTGCTATATAGTGCCACTTTTTCCTAACCTTTTCTAGCCTACCCTGATCATAGAATAGCCCTAATATTGGTGTCTACCCCTAGGTTATAAGGTATGAGGAATCGATTGGTGTATATTATAAGTTGCTAGGACGCTTCCTTTTCTAGCCCTTTCTAGCACACCATATCCTACGTCATAGAATACCCCTAATATTGGTGTCTACCCCTATGTTATAAGGTATCTGGATTCGATTGGGGTGTATTATAAGTTGCTAGGATGCCTCCTCCCTCCATTCGACGCGTTCCACCCGAAGCGTTCCCGCCCGCCTCGTTCCCGCCCGCTTTCGTCCCGCCCGCCGCGAAACTGCCGCGTGCTCCCGCAGGCGCAATATTACCGCGAAACCGCCGCATGCGCCCGCAGGCGCAATATTACCGCGCGAACAATAAATATTTCATAGTTGTGATATCAATGTAAACTATTCAAAGAATTTCTTTTCAAATATTCCGTTTTCTTTATTATGAGTCAGCCATTTTATTTCATACTTAAACATTTTTATTAAAAACATTTTTACGATCCTAAAACTGTAACTCGATAGCTCAAATATCCTCAGATCAGTCTTACATTCTTAAACTTCATATATTTATTAACATTATGTTTTCTTTTATATTTTTTATTTTTGTTTTAAAATTATTTTAATACTTTTTTATTTATAAATTTTTAAAAATTGTAATGTAAGAAAAAAACAGAGTGTCTGTTATATAAAAATTTTATTCGCTAAAATTGTACGAAATTTTATTAAAAACAAATACTTTAAAGACCTTAAAGCAGTAAAACAGTAAATCAATAGCGCAATTGCCTAGCAACAGAAGGATTAGTAGGTCTTTGTTTTACTGCTTTACTGCTTTACACCATATTTTTAATATATAATGAGACTATTTATTAAAAACTTTTATGTTTTTTAATTAATCATTTACATTTATATTATTCACCAACTGTTAACTAAAATTATTTGAAAGTTTTTTAAAAATTCGGATTTGTTTTATTATTATTATTATTATTATTATTATTATTATTATTATTATTATTATTATTATTATTATTATTATTATTATTATTATTATTATTATTATTATTATTATTATTATTATTAATCCAGTCATTTTACTTCATGACTATTATTATTCCTCCAGTCATTTTACTTCATGACTATTATTATTTAACACACACACACCATAACTAAAATTGTACGAAATTTTATTACAACCATCAATAAATCTGAGCCATCAAATCTGAGCCATCAAATCTGAGCCATCATTAAAATATCGAAGGAAATAATCGGACCAATAATCGATGACAAGGGCGGGTGTGTGTGTGTGTGTGTGTGTGTGTGTGTGTGTGTGTATAAGGTGGGTGTATGTTTCTAGGTATGTGTGTATGCGTCTATGAATGTGTGTGTATAAGTGTTATAGTGCCATCATTAAAATATCGAAGGAAATAATCGGACCTGGTGTGTGTGTGTTTGGAGGGGGGGTGAGTGTGGAAGGTAATACAATGAACTCAAGTTAGGACAGGTACCTACATGAGCTCGAGTTAGGACAGGTACCTACATGAGCTCGAGTTAATCCTACTTAATCCTTCACATACCTTTATGGAATGCATAATAATCGCAACAAATATCGTATCGATACCATCATTAAAATATCGAAGAAAATAATCGGACCAATAATCGATGACAAGGGCGGGTGTGTGTGTGTGTGTGTGTGTGTGTGTGTGTGTATATATAAGGTGGGTGTATGTTTCTAGGTATGTGTGTATGCGTCTATGAATGTGTGTATGTATAAGTGTTATAGTGCCATCATTAAAATATCGAAGGAAATTATCGGACCTGGTGTGTGTGTGTGTGTGGAGGGGGGGGGGGTGAGTGTGGAAGGTAATACAATGAACCCAGGATTGGGATTTTTCGTGCCGCGACCCCGAGTTAGGACAAGGTATCTACATGAGCTCGAGTTAATCCTACTTAATCCTTCACATACCTTTATGGAATGCAAAATAATCGCAACAAATATCGTATCGATACCAAAATAATCGATGCCAAGCATCGAAAAGGGGGGCCAAAAACTAAGGGGGAACAAGTGAGACGGTTGCTGCGCAACCGTCTGGCGCACCCCTTCTTTGAAGGGGTGCTAAAATCAGCCTCAGGAAACAGTATGCCAATTAATCGTTACAGTATCGATATCCAAAATAATCGATATATTTGCCGATATCTCGTAGGATGACATCCCCTTCCTACTACTTATATATATATATATATATATATATATATATATATATATATATATATATATATATATATATATATATATATATATATATAAAAAATAATATATTTATTTATATATATATATATATATATATATATATTTATATATATATATATATATATATATATATATATATATATATATATATATATATATATATATATATATATATATATATATAGTATATATATATATATATATTCATATTTATGTATGTATATACAGGGTGTATCGTTAATATTGCGAAAAAATTCAGTATGATATTCCTTGCATAAATATAAGATAATATGTGTCAATAAACATTTCACCGAAAACGCCTCGTTTCCAAGATACAAGGTGATGAAACCTATTTAAACATTAAGTTACAATAAATAGTAAACTAAATTTGGAAAGGTAATTAACAAATTCATTCAATTTATTTAATTATAAGAATACATACATTACTGCACAGAAGAAAATATACAACAGAAATAGTACGAAGCAATAGTGCACTAAGGTTATAACAAATGTTGAAAATGAGCACCCCCAGCGGCAATACAGGCCTCTATTCTGCGACGCATTGATTAGCGGACACGTTCAAATATACCGTGTGTGTGCCGAATTGTGTCACAAGATGCGATATGCGAGCCCTTAATTCTTCGGGACTTTCAACTGTTGCTGTATAAACCAAATGTTTCAAGTGACCCCACAAGAAGAAATCCAATGCATTTAGGTCTGGAGACCGCGGAGGCCAAGGTTGTGTACCTCCTCGACCTATCCAACGGCGTGGATATACAGTGTTCAAATAGTTACGAGCAACTAAACTGAAATGAGCTGGAGCGCCGTCGTGCATGAAATACATTTTCGATCTTAATTGTAATGGGACATCTTCCAGTAGTGTAGGCAAGTCATGTTCAAGAAATTGGCGATAAACTTCTCTAGTAAGCCTCGCTGGTAAAAAGAATGGACCTATCAAATGGTCGCCAACAATTCCGACCCATACATTCAATGAAAACTGGTGTTGATGGCGGCTTTCAACTATTGCATGTGGGTTCTCATAAGCCCATATGTGATTGTTGTGGAAGTTCGATATGACGTCTCTGGAAAAATTTGCCTCATCGGTGAACAATATTTCTGCTAAATGGTGAGGATTGTCTGCAATTTTCTGTTGCATCCATCGACACAAAACTACTCCTGCAGGAAAATCTGTTGGTACAAGTGCCTGCACTCGTTGGATGTGATAAGGGTACAGAAGTTGATTTTTCAATACCCTGAAAACTGTCGAATGACTTGCATGTAGTGTTGCAGCAAT
>JABUQX010147333.1:35000-37500 GCA_015478945.1 Trachelipus rathkii
GTTTGCCATTCTACTTTGATTGCTTGAAAGGCAGCTTGCCGTTGAACCTTGTGATTTCTCTCACGATAACATGCATATTTTTACTCCAACCAGGAAAAATTAACTCCATCTAAGTTTTGTCTTTCACTTCAAGTAAAACATGGGCTTTTATTTCGTTTGGATTCCTTCAATTAGTTGTCTGTGACGTGCCAGCTCATTCGGACATTTGAGTAGATGTTTCCAATCGAAGTTTCCCATATTTTTCTCTTCTTATATTACAATAACGTAATTTTTTTCCTTCCCTCATTTCATTTAACTGGCTTATATTCGAGTTTTCTTTGTTTCATTTTGTTTGTAGGAAGCTACGGGCCCGTAAATATTTCTTTTTGGATTTTTATCCATGAACATGTCTTTCTTTTAGAATAGGCAATTTTAACTCCAGCGTTCATTTCATTTTCACTCGAAAGAAAAAAAGGTTCATCTATAGTTAGAAAAAGGCGCTTACAGATTCTTCGAGGAAGGCTGTGACGCATGTTGTCCTCGCTTATTATGTTGAAAACATATATTTTTGGATTCTACTGAACGATCATTTAAATTTTCATATTTTTTGCGTTACTTTCTCTTCTTTTCTACATTTATATTTTGTAAGGAAAATTTTGTTGCAATTAGTTGTTATATTTTAAATCATTATAAATAGAATAGATAATTTATTCTAATGAAAGAAGAGAAAATTATATAACAGCTCTCTAAGATGCATGCTATATTTTCTTAAATATTAAAAATTTATATTTATAATTAATAAAGTAACTATCTTAAAAATAGATTTTTTATCTAACAAAAATTAAAAGCTTCGTTTTAGGAAAATAGACAATCCAAGAAGGGCGCGTAGTTTTTAAAAGGAAAACTGAAATTTCCTCAGATTACCAGTTAACATTTAATAACTTTACCTTGTATTAATTTCATTATCATTATTAGATTTATAAATAATTATTATTATTATTATTATTATTATTATTATTATTATTATTATTATTATTATTATTATTATTATTATTATTATTATTATTATTATTATTATTATTATTATTATTATTATTATTATTATTATTATTATTATTAGGCTTAAGGCTGGAAGCTGTTGTTCCTAAATTTCTTTTATCACGTGGGGTCAAGATCAACGAATTATCTTCTTGCGTCCGGAATAATGGGAGAAGGTTTCTCGGGGGGAGAAAAAGAAAGAGGATTTTTCTTCGGCATTTTTATATTTTCTTTGGCTCTTCATAATGTTGAAGATTTGGGGTTTTCTTAGCTTAGAAGGGTGAATTCCTTAAGAGTCTTGAGGGCAACTTCTGTGAACTGTTTCTTTTCCTCTTTGTAACCTTGGACATTTATAACGGATTTTGAGAACAATATTGGGGGTTTAGTCATCAAGTGAGATAAACTTTTGGGGGATCTTAGAAGGTTTTAATATTACCAACTCTTCCATCTTCAGTTCTCAAGTGGAAGATCTTCGTTTTAAGGTTTGTTCGAAAAGTTCCTTTGGCTTTAAAAAATTTGTGTTGATTGGTTTCTTTCTTAATTTTAGTTTTTTTTCACTTCAAAATATTTTATTAATTACTTTCTTGATTATTTCGATTCAATTATCAGAAGGATTGGAATTTTTAATTCGGTCGCTCTGGTAGGTCATCAATTTGATGTGGCTAGAAACTAGATTGAACAAAAAGAAATAAAACAGAAGTAATATTGTTTTCTTCTTCTTTTTAACGAATATCTGTTTAGCACGGGCGTTCGACACTTTATATAATATTCAACAATTAATGGTATTTTAGATTTTACTCATTTCTATAACAAATGATCGTATCAAGTAATTACCCGGACCCGCTTGGGGTCTTTTAACACACGCACCTCTTCATATATTGCATGGTGATTTGGTTAATTATTATATTTTTGTCCAATGAAGTATTAGTTAAATAATTGGAATGTTTAATCCCTATAGTATAATTATATTATTTTCTCTTTACATTATTACATTACGCCCACGTTTAACAAGTTTCGTTTCTCAAGGCACACTCTCATTACAATCCTTCCTCTTTTGGTAGAAAGGCCAAATCAGGGCGCCTTTTCTCGTCATTGGTTAATTTTAAAGTTTCAACAAGCATAATATTATGTTTACATGCGTATATAATAGCAACGGTCTTTGGAGCGTTATATATATATATATATATATATATATATATATATATATATATATATATATATATATATATATATATATATATATATATATATATATATATATATATATATATATATATATATATATACTCTGTCCCAAAAGTAAGTTTACTGAATATCCCATGAACGACTGAGTAATGTTACTAGCTAGTTACCTAGGCTACATATCCATACCAGTTTTAACCAGATTTATAAAGTCAGTCTTGCACTACATCTGTTTATGTATGGGCGTGTGTTCTAACCTCGTTACGTTTTTGCACTACATCTTTTTGTGTATGGGCGTGTT
>JABUQX010147333.1:45000-60000 GCA_015478945.1 Trachelipus rathkii
GTACCGATAGTATCGGTATCGGTATCGGTATCGGTAGTATCGGCCATTTTTGATGGTATCGGTATCGGTATCGGTATCGGTATCGGTTAAAATGGCCGATACTTAGCCGATACTTCTTACTTTTTGGGTGAAAAATTATGAGAAACTTTTAGATTCAATAATAAATCTAGTTCGATATAGATAGCTAGTACTAAGTTATTTTTTTTTCCTCGATTTCCTTTTTAACTTAGATTTTTAGCGTTTCTCCAACTTGGTCTTTAGCGTAAAATTTACCTATTTGGACAGTCATTATTATAATTTATACAGATTTATCTACTTTTTTAGTTGATCAATAGTATTTTTTTTTTTTGTACGCAATTTCGTGAGAGCGTGTGAGTGCGTGAGTGTTTTTAAACTTTCTGGATTATTCATATTTTAGATATTTGCTGTAAATAGGGTTTTATCGTTTTAAAATTTAGGTTTTAGCGTACGAATAAATTTTCCTCATTTCTCCTTTTTTTTTTTTTTTTTTTTTTTGTGATTGCGTGTGCGGGTGCGTGTGCGGGTGCGTGTGCGTGTATGATAGCAGATTTGCACAGGCGTGGCTTTCTTTTGACTTTACCAACATCAATGGCTTGCACTCTAACTCTGCATCCATAGAATACTACCTCTCTAACTCTAAACCTAATTTTATGCTCTTGTCTGAGACCCAGATGGCTAAGAATTCATCCTTCAACTCGTTTAATATATCCAACTATAACTTATTTTATAATTTCCGTTTGAAGGGTGGAGTATGTATGTGCCTATGTAAATATAAACATTCCTATAACACGTCTCGAGAATCTCGAATCTCCTAACTTCGATGTTCTGTGGCTTAAAATCTTTCTTCCTTCTACTACAATATTCTTATGCTTCTGCTACTGTTCTCCTAACAGAACAGATTTTCATGCCTTTTTTGATTACCTTACTACTTCTCACGAGACTGTTATATCTTCTCATCCAAATACTGAGGTCCTCTATTTAGGGGATTTCAATGTACACAAAACTGAATTGTTGGGTTCCTCTCGTACTGATTTAGTTTAGGAGGAAGCCGAATCATTCAGTGCAACGATCTGGAGAAACTGATTAAATAACCTACACACATTTCGGATCGTCCTAACCAATTGAACACACATGACCTATGTTTCACCACTAGTCCTTCTCTCTATAAATACACCACCTTCGCTCCTATCGGTAAATCTGACCACAACCTTATATCACTTAATTTTAATAGTTTCTGCAACATCTCCATCCTGCCCTATGCGGTTTCTGGTACCCCAGTCAGGCCGATTAGGGGCATTGTTCTTCTGCATAATATAGTGAAGTGACAGCTTGACTTTGAAGACGCTTCCAGATTCTGCCATTAAAGTGGGAACTGTAATTGTTAATGGGATGAGCAGGTTCATTCCTTCTTGGACTAAATCTTTTCTCCTTAAAATCCATGGTTCCAAAATCCCTGTTCACTGGATATTCAGGCTAGAAACAATGCTTATCGGGTGTGGAAAAATTCTCGTTCTCCTATCACTCTTGCCAATTTTCATTCAGCTAGAAATCGTTGCAGGGATACTCTTCGAGCAAAAACAAAAGCAGACTTTCTTCCCCAAACGAAAATGCGCTGACCTCCATGGTTCTCCACCTACTGACCAAATCTCTCTGGCCTCTTGCAAAACATCTCTAACAACTTCTTTAAATCATCCTTTCCTCCTTTTATTCGATCTGATGATTCGTTAATTCTCCAACTGAAAAGGTCAATCATCTCTTTGGCCTCCTATTTTACTCTAACCCTGAACGATTCTGGTATTCCTCTTCCTCTTCCTTCTCCTCAGGTGTCCTATGTACCTTTACCTGTCATCTCCCGTCATCGAATGCATGGGTCCCTGAAATCTATGAACGTTAGGAAGGCGGGTGGCGGATGGCATTCCTCTCCGAGTTTTTAGGAAGTGTGCTTCAGGTGACCTTACCCTCGTTCAACTATATTCTCTATGCCTCAATACTAGTACTTTCCCTCAGAGTTCGAACATGTCCAACCTATTCCGAGAAAAGATGCTGCTCTGATCCTTCTAACTATCCCCTATAGCTCTCACTTGTATTCTTTCTAAGATCTTTGAAACCCTTCTCAACTCTCACTTCTTAGATCATCTGGAATCTCTTTCCCTTCTTTCTGATTACCAGTACGGCTTTCGGTGCTCGAGATCTACTGGCGATATACTTTCCTATTTAACAGATTTATGGTTTTCCGCCCTTAGGAACTACGGGAAGACTTGTGTGGTGGCGCTTGACATATCCAAAGCAATTGACCGGGTATGGTACGCGTCACTGCTCTCCAAGTTCCCATCCTTTGGGTTTCCTTCTTCTCATTGCTTACTTATGTCTAGCTTTCTTTCACTCAATGTCGGCTGTTGTTGATGTGGCGACTTCTTTTTCTGTCAATAGTGGTGTTCCTCAGGGTTCTGTTTTATCTCCTACTTTATTCCTGCTTTTCATCAATGATCTTCTCACCTGCACATCTAACTCTTCCACTCATATGTCGATGACTTGACCCTTCATTCTTCAACTCATATCAATTCTGCTCCCTCTTTTACTTCTAGAATTGTCTCTCGTCTTAATCTTTCCGATTCTATTCTCGCTGATCTGGATAGAATTTCAGGGTTGGGTCGTCTCAAGCTTGTGAAATTTAATTCCTTAACAACTTCTACAAATCTCTCTCTCTAAGACACTTAACTTTCTATCTCTTTCGACGGTTGTTTCTCTCCTGTTGACAATATATACATCCTTGGCCTTAACATAAACAAAAAAATGTTTTGAAAACCTCAAATCACAGTGGTTGCTAGGGCGGCCTCAAAGAACTGGAAGTTCTGTTTAGGTGCAGGAGCTTTTTATTCCTCTTCTCAGTTACTCACCTATACAGGGTCTCTCATCCGCCCATGCATGGAGTACTGCTCTCATATCTCTGTGGGGGGGGGCCCTGGTTTCATCCGGCTTTTGGATAGGGTCAAGTCAAAGGCCAAAAGACTATAAACTGTCCTGTACTTTCTAGTTCACTTGGCCCTTTATATTTGAGGCTGATGTTGGTGCTTTATCCCACTATAGGTACTGTAGCGGCAAGTGCTCGAGAGAACTATCCACTCGCGTACCACCACCTTTGACACCCTCGTAGCACAAGGGGTGCTGTGTCGGCACATGAGTTTGGTGTTGATGTTAGTAACTCCAGACTGGTTCGCTGTGGTGCTTCTTTCTTTCCCTGCCACCTCTGTTTGCAAATTCTCTTCCATCATCTCTGTGTTTACTAACAATTTAATTTCCCTCACTTTAAGTCTGCGTCTGTGCTCATCTGCGTAATTTGCGTTAGATGGATTTTTGAGACGTTCAACACCCACTCCTTGAATAGAGTTCTGCCGTGAGCGGCAGTGACAACTGTAAAAAATAAATAAATAAAGGTTCTAATAAGGAATTCCTTAAGCTAGCTGAAACCCCCACAAGAATGGCAACTCCGACGGTGAACCACTTCTAGAATGCATTAAATAGCATACCGAGGAACTTGCTCGCTAGACAAAAAAAAAAAAAAAAAAAAAAAAAAAAAAAGAGAGAGAGACAGAGAAGTGGAAGAACCACCTTATCTGCAAAATCTGGAAAAACCACTGATGGGGCAGGTGGTGGCTTTCCAGCAAATAAACCTACTGAAGATAAGTGGGGATTTGGATATGTTAGACTTTGATAAGATTCATTTCCGAAATTGCATTGACATCTCATTCACATTCAAAACACCAGGTAACCTCATCGTAAAAACTGAAAAGACAGTCACCAAGGAGCAAAGATAATTCAAATTTTCAGTTGTGGAAGAGGAGATGAGGCTCTACGAAAACATGAGAGATGCTGCCTTACAGAGGGAATCCTTTCATGCAGTATCATGAATGGGCCAGGTTTTCATTGTTATCAGTCCTTGCAGGCAAATAATTATCAGCACCCCTCCTTCATCAGTCGATAGAGAGCGTATTTATAGTGTAGGTTAGGAAGGAATGTAAACACCCCAAAAGGAACAGTCTCGCCAGATACTAGTGAAAGTTTAATGTTTTTGCATCACAATTTGGGAATTTTTGATTTTAGTATTGAATGATATCTATCTTAAAGGGTATTTTATTATGTCATGTTTGAGTAATAGCGTTTTTATTTTAACTTTTCGGCTGATTAATTAGGGTCTCTTCTTTCATTATTTTATTCTTTATATTGTAGCTAGTTAAAAAATCTTCTTGTAAATGGTAATCATGTTAAAACATAAAAGCAAGTAGCTAAACTTTGTTAATACTTACTTGAAAATGGAAATGGAATATTTTTTAAATAAACACAAACATAAAGAAGTTATTAATATTATATTTGTAATTCTTATTCCTTAAAGATACTATTTTAATTTATAAAATAAATATGCTTGGGCACAACCAAATATGAAATATAAATGACTAAGTATTGTTTGTACAAGGAATGCAATCTTGAGTTGCCTAGCAGTGCACAAATGTTCTATCTTATTACTGTGTATTTAATCATATTAATTAAAGTATCGGTATCGGTATCGGTACCTAAGTATCCGGCACCTAAAAAAATAGAGAGTATCGGTATCGGTAATAATTATCAGCCTCTTTAGTATCATTTTTATCTAATATATATATAATGTAATAATGTATAGTAATAGTAATAATAACAATAACAATAATATAAGCATATATATGTATAAATAATAATGTAATAATATATATATATATATATATATAATAATATTAATATATATTATGAAATAATAATAATATGTATAATAATATGTATAATAATAATAACCAATAATAATAATAATATAATAATAATAATAATATCAACTCTCTTCTAATAACAAAAATAATAATATTAATAATAATAATAATAATAATAATAATATATAATAATATATAATATATATATATATATATAATAATAATATAATAATAATATATATATATATAATATATAACTAATAATAATAATAATAATAATAATAATAACTATATAATGTAATATGTAATAATAATAATAATAATAATATGTATAATAATAATAATATATATATATATAATAATATAATAACAATAATATATATATATATATAATAACAATAATAATAATGTATATGTATCTTTAATAATAATAATGATAATATATATATATGTATATGTAATAATAATAATAATAATAATATAATATAATAATAATAATATGTACTATAATAATAATAATAATAATAATAATAATAATAATATAATAACATAATAATAATAATAATAATAATAATAATGTAATAATAATAATAATATGTAATTATAATTTTCCGGAAGCACAATAATAATAATAATAATAATATATAATATAATAATAATAATAATATGTAATAATAATATCACGTATAATATATGTAATAATAATAATAACATATAAATATATATATATAATATGTATATGTAATATAATAATAATAACAATAATATGAATAAGATGTATATCATAATAAAAATATATAATAATAATAATTATATGTATATATTATGTATCTAATATATATATATATATATACTTATAACAGTAGTAGTAATATACAGGATACGAACCTTCTTATCTAACCACAAACCGCAAAGGTCATAAAAGTGGACCTTTTTATCTAACCGCAAACCGCAAAGTGACCGCAAAGGTCATATGCTTCGTGACTTCAAAGGGCACCGCCTCCCGAGAAAAGATCATGTGTTCCTATATTCTAGGCTATATTCTATAGGCTATATTCTATAGGCTATATATTCTATAGGCTATATTCTATAGGCTATATTCTAGCTTCTAGCACGTGCCGACCTATTGAACTACACCCCATTATTAGTATTTTTACCCTAGGTATTGGGTGCCGGGAGTCTGATTTGGTTGGCATATTAGAGAGGTGCTAGGATGCTTCAGCCCTACAGTTATTACCCTACCCCCCTTTTCTAGCCTTTTCTAGCATGACATGTCCTACGTCATAGAACACGGCTAATAATGGTGTCTACTCCTAGGTTATAAGGTACGGGGAGTCGATTGGTGTATATTAGAATGTGCTAGGTTGGTTCCTTCTACGAGTTATTACCCTACCCCCTTTTCTAGCCTTTTCTAGCCTGACATATCGTATGTGACAGAACATATCCGATATTAGCATCGATTAGTACATAATCGACACTGCTGAATCGATTCCTGTGGTTTACGACGGGCTCGATTCACTCCTAACAAGAGTTAGTATTAGATATTACCCTACCCCCCTTGATGGCGTATTGCAATCCAACATTGCAATGTTGCATGCAATGTTGCAAATGTTGCAAACAAAATTTGCAACATTTTGCAACATTTTGCAACATTTTGCAACATCGTTATTTTGGCGTATTAACACGTTTTAAGGGTCAAATTATATGTTTTCGGGTGCGTAGAAGCGTTTTCCGGGGTCAACGACGCGATTGGATCAAAACCCGAGGCCCTGGCGCACCGCACCGCACCGCGTCACATCGTCTTTTTCGCTTTTGCCGTCTCGATTTTCTATATCTCAGCTACCTTTTTTTCTGACTATCACATTTCGAACCTATGTTAGAATCCGCAGCCAAACTATGGTCTTCCATGGGTTAAGTATATATATATATATATATATATATATATATATATATATATATATATATATATATATATATATATATATATATATATATATATATATATATATATATATATATATATATATATATACCCGCTTTTAGCACCCCTACGGAGAAGGGGTGCGCCTCGTATGTATCTCCCCCCTTAATTTTGACCTCCCTTTAACCCCCTTTAGGTAGCTTAGCCCTCTTTTTGATGTTTTGACCTTGATATTTCGGTCTTGGCCTTGATATTTCGGTCTTGGCCTTGATATTTTGGCCTTGATACCGTACCAAGGCCTGAAATTGACCTTTCATAAAAGTTCGTGAGGGATTAAGTGAGATTAAGTCGAGCACATGTAGGTATCTGACGCAGTACCTGTTGTAAGGAACTGTCCTAACATGGGGGTCATGTAGGTATCTGCCCTAACTTGAGTTCCTGTATGTAACTATCCTAACCTCACACCTACACCTACTACACACACACACACACACACACACACACACACACACACACACACACACACACACTCGATATTTTGATGCCTCAACTTTGATACCTCAGCTTTGATGCCTCAACTTTGATACCTCAACTTTGATACCTCAGCTTTGATACCTCAACTTTGATACCTCAGCTTTGATGCCTCAACTTTGATACCTCAGCTTTGATGTCTCAACTTTGTTACCTCAGCTTTGATAACTCATCTTTTGATGTCTGGCTTTGATAGCTCATGTCTTTGTTACAGGAAAAAAGAAGGAGGAGGAGTAAGAAGAAGAAGAAGAAGAAGAAGAAGAAGAAGAAGAAGAAGAAGAAGAAGAAGAAGAAGAAGAAGAAGAAGAAGAAGAAAGAAAGAAAGAAGAGTATATTTAGTTAGAGTTCGTATACACACGATGTACCGTACTTTATTTCAATCAGGTCTTTTATTTATAGAAAAGCTGTTTCATTACCAAAGTTAAAGTTAAAGTTATAGATAAAAAGTTAAAGTTAAAGTTATAGATAAAAAGTTAAAGTTAAAGTTAAATTTTCATATTGAAGGATAAGATTTACATTTTTCATGATAATACAAATGGTTTTGAAAAACATTTTTGTTTGCTGAAAAACATTTTGTTTAATGAAAACATTTTGTTTTTTCGAAAAACATTTTCTTTTGATGAAAAATATTTTTGTTTTTTGAAAAACATTTTCTTTTGATGAAAAACATTTTTATTTTTGAAAAAACATTTTTAAAAAACATTGTTTCTAGAAAAAAAGTTGTCAAATTTCCACGAAAAACATGATTTTAGGGACCATAAAGCAATAAAGCAGTAAAACACTACAGCAAACAGCCACCAGGGGGGTCCCCCACCCACCCTCTCCCCCCCACTGCTTTACCATACTTATTATTAATAAAAATATATACATCCCTCATTTTCCTTCTACAAACTTAAACATTTCATCATATACACCATGTTTTTTTTCTCTCTCCTACATAAACACAGCATAATAATAATAATTTTTTTTGCATAAACATAAAATAAAAATAAGTTCTTATGTATGAACTTAGCATAGTAAGAGGATGAGGTAAAACAAGAATTTTTTTAAAAAAATAATTTTACTGAAAAAGTGCATTATATAAATATAAGAATATATATATATATATATATATATATATATATATATATATATATATATATATATATATATATATATATATATATATTTATTTATATATATATATATATAATATCTATAATATATATATATATATATATATATATATATATATATATATATATATATATATATATATATCTATATATATTTTAACAGGATTTACAATGTTGTTTACATAAAGGTATTTTAAAATATTACAGAACACATACATACACACGTTTTTTTAATATATATATATATATATATATATATATATATATATATATATATATATATATATATATATATATACATATATATAAATATAACTATATATATATATATTTTAACGGATATACAATGGTTTACATACAGATATCTTTAAAATATTACAGAACACAAGTTTTTTTTTAAATATATATATATATATATATATATATATATATATATATATATATATATATATATATATATATATATATATATATATATATATATACTCACAAGTTTTTTTATATATATATATATATATATATATATATATATATATATATATATATATTAATACATTTGCGCAGAACACATGGGATGAAGTTGAAACTGTGCATTCTCTATATAAGTCTCCAAAGCTCCTATTCCTTTTGAAATAACATAGGAATAAATATCTCGAGATGCACCAACCCATTCTTCAGCATATTCAGGCTCTATAGATTGCATTTTCTCATGCCAAAGAGAAGTAAAAGTATCAACATTAGTTGTCGTCAGCAAGCTGCTATACATTCTATTATAAGGTTTTCCCCATACTTCAGTGTAAATTTTATAAAACAAACCATAGGCTAGATGTATTAATTCGTCAAGTATGTCGACATTGTCAAGATGCATTAATATTTCTTCTTTTATTTTTAACAAGGTTGTAATATTCTCATGCGAATGTAAACAGAACCCTATTCTTGTACGTATGAATGTGTTAGCTGAGTAAGGTTTCCAGTAATTACGTACATCAATACTTTTAACACTATCGCAATATGAGAAAACAACATCTATTCTATTAATACCCCTCTCGCCTTCGTTTCTAATGGATATTTCACTATGACTCGATGTATCAGATATCACATACTCAGCCTTTACCCATTCTTCCACGGTGTCAATAATACGGAGGAATTCTTCAACAGAAATGAACAAAGGTGTATCATGTACACCTATCGTAGGAATACAGGCTATGTAACGATCACCATTAGGTTTACGAATAAATAAAAAAGATACAGCTTCGGGAATAACAAAGGTCCTCGTAAATATGTCGTTAACAAGTTTGGGAGTGTGAAGAGAAGCCATGATGTTAGCTCAGTTGGAAATATCGTACTGAAGAAACTTTGTATATAAAACAGTCTCAAATCTATAGATAATATATTTTCAACCAATCATAAGAAAGTAAACAAGATTACAACATAACCGCATTATCAACTCAGAAAGTCCATATAATCACGCCTTACACCGACAGCGATAAACATGTTTACAGAAGGATTAGGCATATACAAACTAAACTGATAATATATGTATACAAAGGAGGTCTATATTCATAAATTAACAATGTAGAAAAATGATCTTTGACAAAACAAAACAAAACACTATATTAAAACTGAAACAAACAAATAATAATAATAATAATAATAATAATAATAATAATAATAATAATAATAATAATAATAATAATAATAATAATAATAATAATAATAATAATAACCCCGTGAATATATATATATATATATATATATATATTCCTCCACTCACTACATACTCTCTCATATATATATATATATATATATACATATATATATATATATATATATATATATATATATATATATATATATATATATTTGAATGTTCCTTACATGAATGCTGGCTTACGAGACATCATTAAGATTTAATCGGTCCAAGTCCTTACACAAATGCCAGTTATCTTCGTTATTAGATATAATATACTTTTTCAATTCCTCAACTCCATCCCAGAGTACATACGATGCAAGTTCTCTCCCTGACACTACCATATGTTTTGGGTCAGGATCATTCACGTAAAGGGATTCTTCAAGCTGACGAATAAATGTATGAACATCTATCGAAGCTAAGAACTGATTAATTATATTTTCCGAATCTTTAGGTAACAGTTTTTTAAATGTATAATATGCCTCGTATAACATATAATGAGCTGCAGTAACATAATCGGTTAACATTTCTGTTTTACGCAACTGTTTTAACATTTTCTCTCGAACTCGACCCATATATTTTATCTGGGATATGCCTCTAATATAGAAACCATATATTGTAGGGTTAAATAATCCTGTATCTTCGCGTCTCTGCCATATTCTAATATCCATAATATTCGTATCTAGATATTTAGAGAAGGTTAAAGTAAGTTTCTTATCATCATGATTTCCACCCCCACTGATAACTATTTCCCAACGATTTAATACACAGTGTGACTTAAAGTGTTCATTCACCCATTCTTCAGCATGTTGACATACACAAAGTAATTCGTCGGAACTCATAAAAACACGTCTGTTATATTCATATTGGTCACTACATCTGAAGTAGGTAAAACCGTCTGGCTTTCTTGTATATAAGAAGGATACATCACTTTTCGGAATATTGATTTCCCAATGCACAATGTCACGTATAGAGGTGTATTTATCAAGACGAATCATTCTAACGGTAGGAATATACATCATAGGGAAATAAGAACACTTTTAAGACAGAGCACAACCTTCTACCACGTTCAAATCTAAAACGAATATGACGATGAAATAAGTTTCGAGAGAAAGAATAATGTAATATTACTGGAACAAACACAAGTCTAAGAGATAAGGGATATTTCAACCAATCACGGAAAGGTATAGGATAGTTCAGCCAATCACAGAGTAGGGGCAAATATAGATAACGGATATATCCAACATGAAAACAGCATCCAAAGTCTTACACTATATATATATATATATATATATATATATATATATATATATATATATATATATATATATATATATATATATATATATAAAAACATAAAACACATATATATCGTTATTGTCTATATATATATATTTCATATATATATATATATATATATATATATATATATATATATATATATATATAACAACATATATAAAAAAAAAAAACAACATATAAAAATCAAACATATATATATATATATATATATATATATATATATATATATATATATATATATATACTATATACCTGCTGCTGCTGCTCTGCTGCTATATATATATATATATATACACTGTATATATATATATATATATGGGTAAACATGTACATAGGATAGGCCCACATATGTAAAATAAAAGAAATCCAAAATAGCATACATAATAAAATATCTAAAGGAATACCTCTTCCACCGAGAGACACCCCAGGGTTTCACCCCTTGCTAGATGAATGAATCCTCCATGGGGTATCACCCCGAAGGGGCGTGTAAGCAGGCATTACCCTCCGAAGGAGGGTAAGGCCTCAGCCTGCTTACACGCCCCTTCGGGGTGATACCCCATGGAGGATTCATTCATCTAGCAGGGGGTGAAACCCTGGGGTGTCTCTCGGTGGAAGAGGTATTTCTTTAGATACATATGTGTATATATATATATATATATATATATATATATATATATATATGCTGTATATATATATATATATATATATATATATATATATATATATATATATATATATATATACCAACTATACTATATATATAACATAACCCGCCAACTACCTGTACTATATATAGTGTGTGAACTTTTGGATGCTGTTTTCATGATCTTCGGATATCCCGCCCCTATATGGCTGTTCATATACTTTCCGGTGAAGACAGTATCATATCTCAGTAAGCTACATTGATAACATGCCGACTTGTTTCATCGTCATATTCGTTTAGATTTGAACGTGTTAGAAAAGACCGATAGCTCTATCTTAAGTTCTTGGCTTCATGATCTTCGTATTCCTACCCGTTAGAATGATTCGTGCGATGTACGCCTGCGACGGGCGTGTGCGACGAATCAGTATTCCGAAAAGTGATGGCATCTTCTTCTTCCACAAGAAAGCCAGACGAATGTGAAGGCAATATATTCTGGCTGGGCGTGTTTTTATGATTCCGGCTTTGCATGTATCATGCTGAAAAGTGGTGAATGTTGCACAAGTCACACTGTGTATTAATCGTTGGGAGAAAATAGTTGTCAGTAAGGGGTGAAATCATGATGATAAAAACGCAGCTGTAAATATCTGAATACGAGTATTATGGTGACGCCAGCCTATGGTTTTCATGATAAGCATCCCAGATAAATATGAATCATTCGAGGAAAAATGTTAAAATGGTGCATCGCAGAAAATGTTAACCGACTATGTTTCTGCAGCTTCGTACTGCCCATGCAGGCATAATAAGCTGTTTGAGGCTGATGCTGGGAATCGGAAAATATAATTGGCGATAGATGTTCACCATAGGCCAGCCTGAATTACCCCCGTGAATGATCTGAACCCAGCATGTCGAGGCAGGATGATTCAGAGGAATTGAAAAAGAACATATTATATCTAACCTTTGAAGATAACTTTTTATTTTCTTCTTCAGGACTGGACCGGTATAAATAATGATATATCCTTTATTCATAACAAAGAAAACATTCAAATATATATATATATATATATATATGTAACATATATATATATATATGTATAATATATATATATATATATATATATATATATATATATATATATATATATATATTAATATATATATATATTCACGGGGTTATTATTATCCTGTTATCATGTGTGTGTGTGTGTGTGTATTATTATTAATATTATTATTATTATTATTATTGTGTGTGTATTATTATTATTATTATTATTATTATTATTATTATTTGTTTTGCTGGTTTGTATGGTGCTGTTGTTAAAGATCATTTTTCTACATTGTTAATTTATGAATATAGACCTCCTTTGTATACATATATTATCAGTTTAGTTTGTATATGCCTAATCTGTAAGCTATATTTATCGCTAACTCATTAATAAACCATGTTATATGGACTTTCTGTTGATAATGCTGACCGCTGTATGTCTGTTTACTCTTATGATGTTGCTGCTGTCAGCTCTATAGATTTGAGACTGTTCATATACAAAACAGCTCAGTACGACCCATTTCAGCTCTTCACTCCCAAACGCAACGACTACGAAGGACGCTGTTGACGTCTTTATTTATTCGGCAAACTGTGGTGATCGTCACATAGCCTGTATTCCGACAAGTACGCGATGCACCTTTGTTCATTTCTGGAAAATTCCTCCGTATTGAAATGGTGGCTGATGGCGATATCTGTACATCGAGTCGCAGGTGAAATGGCCTCCGCAAACGAGACGGAAGAACGTGCTCGACAAATTGTTTGCGTATTGCGGTAGTGTTAAATCATTGATGTGCGAGCCCGCTGAAACCTTACTCAGCAACACATACAGAATTTCTTGTTCACATGAATATTACAACCTTGTTAAAAAACAAAGAAGAAATATTGTATCTTGTTTAATCAATCGACACCATTTGAATTACATCAGCCTATGGTTTTGTTTTATAAAATTTTGCTGGTATAATGATATATTTATGACGACAAACCATGCTGATACTTTCTTCTTTGGCATGAAAATACGTGTATGCTGAAGATGGTTGATTCAGATATTTATTTTATGTTATTTCAAAAGACATAACCTAAATATATATATTATATATATATATATATATTTAAAAACTTTGTGTTCTTTGTAATATTTCAAGACTATCTGTATGTAAGCACAATATCGTTAATACTGCTAATAACTTAATAATATGTATATTAATAATATATATATATAATAATATATGTATATATATATATATATATATATATATATAATAATAACATCTTAAATGTATAATACACAACTGCTTAAATGCATAAATGATATAATAAAGAAATACCTTTTATGTACAACATTATTAAATAGATTTTATTATATATATATGTAGCAATAATATATATATAATAATAATAATAATAATAACCAATATATATATATAATAATAATATGTATATATATATATATATAATATATAATAATAAATCTTCTTAATAATAATAATAATATATAATAATAACTATATATATATATATATATATATATATATATAAAAATATATATATGTATATATATAATAATATGTAATATAATATATATATATATATATATATAACATATATATATAATAATAATAATAACATATATATATATCTAATTATATATTACAATAGTACTTTTTCGATAAAAATATTTTTTAAAATCTTGTTTTACCATCTCTTTATGCTAGTTCATACATACTTATTTTATTTTATGTTTATGCTAAAATTATTGACCAGCTCGCTGCTGTGTTTCTGTGGGAGGAGAAAAACTATGAGGCAGTGATGTTTAGGATTTGTAGGCGAGTTCTCTAGTAATAATAAGTATGTTAAAGCAGTAAGGCAGTAAAACACGAAGGGAAAGAAGGAGGTGAACCCCTGGTAGTGTTTACTGTTTTTCGTGGAAATTTAACAACTTTTTTCTAGAAACAATGTTTTTAAAAAATGTTTTTCAAAAAATAAAAATACTGCATCAAAC
>JABUQX010147333.1:70000-71827 GCA_015478945.1 Trachelipus rathkii
ATATATATATATATATATATATATATATATCTAAATATATATATATATATATATATATATATATATATATATATATATATATATAAATTTTTATATATAAATATATATAACTCACATATATATATATATATATATATATATATATATATATATATATATATATATATATATATATATATATATATATATATGTGATACCATTATATATATATATATATATATATATATATATATATATATATATATATATAACTATATAACTATATATATATCTATATATATATATGTATATAATAATAATATCTGTATATATATATATAATATATGTATATATATGTATAATAATATATAATATATATATATACTGGTATATATAAATATATAATAATACTACTTATAATATATATATATATATAATAACAACAATAATAATAATAATAATAATAATATGTATAATAATAATAATAATATTTAAAATAATAATATATATGTATACATATATGTATGTAAAAATATATATATAATAAATATATATATATATAATAATAATAATATAATAATAATATATATATAATATAATAATATATATATATAATAATAATAATATAATATATATAATATATAATAATATGTAATATATATATTTATATCATAACATAATATATAATAATAATAATAATAATATAATATATATATATATATATATATATATAATAACATATATATATATATATGTAATATGTAACATATATTATATATATATATATATGAAATATATATATGTATATATATATGTATATATATAATATATATATATATATATATAATAATAATAATAATATATATATGTAATAATATAATATAATAATAATATATATATATATATATATATATAATAATAATATAGAAATAATATATAATATATAATAATATATATATAATATATAATATATAATAATAATATATAATAATATATATATATATATATATATATATATAATATATATATATATATATATATATATATATATATATATATATTCTATACTTTTAATATTTTTCTTTTCTAATCATTACCTATAATATTTAGAATACACCAGTTTCCTTTAACTTGAAAGCATTTACAGTTTCTCATTTTCTTTTGTAAACTTAAACTGTTATATTTTTATCTTGTTTAAAGTTTTACTAAGTTTTAGCAAAAAATATCAATTGAGCAATAGATAAATGGATCAAACGATAATCAGCCACCCTCCCTACCGTCGCCTGATTGCCGTTATCCATTGGTTAAGCAATTAAAATCATGATCAATTGATTAAAGTCATAAATAAACTTAATTATTTGTATAAACGCCATATAAAAAATAATTAATATAAGTACATTACATAAATTACTAAAACATTTTTAGTTTTTATTAAAACATTTAGTAAAAATATTAATTGATCAAAGATCAATGGATCAAACGCTAATCAGCCACCCTGCCTACCCTTCCATGATAGCGTGATCCATTGATCAAGCGATTAATTCATAAAAAAAACTTATTTATTTGTATAAACTCCATTTAAAAATAATTATTGTACGCACCTTACATAGAATTACTGAAACATTTTTTATATAGTTTGAATTTTACTAAATTTTAGTAAAAATATCAATAAACCAATAGATCAATGAATCATATGCTAAGCATCCACATATACAGGCCCTTCCCCAATCACCGTGATCCATTGATTAAACGATTAACGTTATGATTAAGTGATTAAAGTCCTAATTAAACTTAATTATTTGTACAACGTAACATAAAAATATGCATCATTTATAAACATTACATAA
>JABUQX010147336.1:0-15000 GCA_015478945.1 Trachelipus rathkii
TATTGTACTTCGTTCGAATGGTTTGGGTGTTTAACCGTTTTCGCATTTATCTTGCAACGCTTTCTCGTAATTCACTTGACTCCACAAATCAATATATATATATAACACGAAGTTACTTATAACAGAGTAATTTATTGTATGTAAATTTCAGAGTTTTATATTACTGCCCACCATAGATATTGAGTTCTAAAATTATAATTTTTTTTTCAAAAAGTCATATTTAAAACCATGTAGAAAAAAAATGTATAAGATATAAAGTTCAATTTAATATAGATTAAACTATTGTTATAGTTGTAATTTATCACAAAATTTCAAACTTAAAATAAATTACCTTCCCATCCCTTAAAAATCACCGAAGATGACATTTTCAACGATTTTGATAGAAAACTTTAACAAAAATTTTGTTAAAAAAAAAAAAACAGTTTTTATAATCAAAGTTTAAATGCCTGTAATGTATACCTTACAATGTTTTTAATATTACAATGTTTGACAATTTGTTCTAGGAATTTCCAGAGCCGAGATATTGAATTAAAGATAACCCCAAGAAATGACAAAAAATGACATACAAAATGTGGTTGAGCAACCACCGTTGTTGGACCACTTCATATGCATTAACCTGTATGCCAATGAATAATCTGTCTTTACTAGGTGGCTTTTCTCTTTCTGTGTATTTTAAGGCATGATTTACTTCGCAACGTGTTAATATTATTAACACATTTCGAAGTAATGTGTTAATACTAGTGATGGGACGATTATGAAATTTTTGCCGATGACGATGACGATGACGATTAGAGCAAATTTTGCCGATGACGATGACGATGACGATGACGATGACGATTAATTGAAAAAAACTATTTTAAAAATTTCTCTCTCTCTCTCTCTCTCTCTCTCTCTCTCTATATATATATATATATATATATATATATATACAGGGCAGTATATATATATATAAGGCTGTAGACAGATATACCTCTCTCTCATCTCTTATATATATATATATAACATATATATATATATATATATAATATATATAAGGCATGGTAGACAGGAGGGTCAGGGTTTAACCTCAGAAATATTTTTAGCGATCAAAATTTTGATTCCTTAAGTCTCAATAATAATAATAATAATAATATTAATAATAATAATAATAATAATAATAATAATAATAATAATAATAATAATAATAATAATAATAATAATAATAATAATAATAATAATAATAATAATAATAATAACAATAACAATAACAATAATAATAATAATAATAATAATAATAATAATAATAATAATAATAATAATAATAATAATAATAATAATAATAATAATAATAATAATAATAATAATAATATTAATAATAATAATAATAATAATAATAATAATAGTTAATCAATGAAAATGAAAAGTATTTATTAATGGAAATGAGGAAACATGTTTGTGGTCCGTAACGATTTCTTAGGTCAAGTGGCTGTTCATCATACATGTATAAAATATTTAGACCAGGGACTTAAATGTAAGGTTTCCAAGTTTACAGATGATAGCAAATTGGCTACCTCAATAAGGAATAATGATGGATGTATAAAGATTTAAAAGATAAGGAGGGAGCTGTAATCGTTGATGGGATGAACAGGTTCATTCCTTCTTCAGCTAAATTTTTCTTTCCTCATTCATTCCTTCTAAAACAAAATCTTTCTTTCCTCATAACCCATGGTTCGATCGTGCTTATTCTCTGGCCATTCAGGCTAGAGACAGTGCCTATCGGGGTGGAAAAATTCTCGTTCTCCTATCCCTCTCGCTAATTTTCATTCAGCTAGAAATCGTTGCAGGGATACTCTTCGACGAGCAAAGCTGGGCTTTCATCAAAGGAAAGTGCGCTAACCTCCTTGGTTCTCCTACTGACAAATCTTTCATCTCTAGCAACTTCTGTAAATCTGCCTTTCCTCTTATTCGATCTGATCATTGTGTTGCTAATTCTCCAACTGAAAAGGCTAATCTCTTCGGCCCCTCACTCAACTATATTCTCTATGTCTCAATACTAGCACTTTCCCTCCCTCAGTGTTGGAAGCTCTCACATGTCCAACCTATTCCGAAAAAGGAAGCCGCTCTGATCCTTCTAACTATCGCCCTGTAGCTCTCACTTGTATTCTATCCAAGATCTTTGAAACCCTTCTCAACTCACTTCTTAGATCATCTGGAAACTCACTCCGATCGCCAATACGGCTCTCGTTGCACGAAGTCTACTGGCGATATACATTCCTATCTAACCGATTTATGGTTTTTCGCTCTTAGGAACTACGGGGAGACTTGGGTGGTGGCGCTTGACATATCCAAAACATTTGACCGAGTATGGCACGTGTCACTGCTCTCCAAGCTCCCCTCCTTTGGGTTTCCTCCTTCTCTTTGCTTACTTATATCTAGCTTTCTTTCAAATCGCTCAATATCGGCTGTTGTTGATGGGGCGACTTCTTCTTTTCTGTCAATAGTGGTGTTCCTCAGGGTTCTGTCTTATCTCCTACTTTATTCCTACTTTTCATTAATGATCTTCTCACCTGCACCTCTAACTCTATCACTTGTATTCCGATGACTCGACCTTCATTCTTTAACTCATATCAATTCTACTCCACTTTTACTTCTGAAATTGCCTCTCGTCTTAATCTTTCCGATTTTATTCTCGCTGATGGATAGAAATAACTTTGTGAAATTCAATTCTTTAAAAACCCAACTTTTACAAATCTCCTTCTCCAAAATACCTTCAAACTTTCCTCTCTTTCGACGGTTCTGCCGTCTCTCCTGTTGACAATATAAACATCCTTGGCCTTAACATGAACAAAAAAATGTCTTGGAAACCTCACATCACAACGGTTGCTAGGGCGGCCTCAAAGAACTGGAAGTTCTGTTTAGACTGTGAGACTTTCCTCCTTTTCTCAGTTGCTCCGCTATACAAAGGTCTCATCTCTGGGGGCTCTGGTTTCACCCGGCTTTTGGACAGGGTCGAGTCAATGGCAAAAAGGCTTATAAACTGTTCTGTACTTTCCAGTTCACTTGACCCTCTATCTTTGCAGGGCGATGTTGGTGCTTTATCTCTATCCTATAGGTACCGCAGTGGCAAGTGCTCGAGGGAACTTATCACTCGCGTACCACCACCTTTACGACGCCTTCGTAGCACAATAGGTGTTGTATCTGCGCACGAGTATTGTGTTGACATTGGTAACTCCAGGCTAGTTTGCTGTGGTGCTTCCTTCTTTCCCCACCACCTCTGTTTTGTGGAATTCTCTTCCATCTTCTGTATTTCCTACTGAATTTAATCTCCTCACTTTAAAGCCTGCGTCTGTGCTCATATGCGTAATTTGCGCTAGAGGGTGAACTTTTTAGAGTACTTAACTCCTCCTTGAATAGGACTCTGCCCGTGAGTGGTGGTGACAACTGTAAAAAAATCCTTGAATGGGCAGATATGTGGCAAATGAACTGAATCTCCTATTCCCCCATCCAAAACATCATTCAGATTATCCCAGAAAATCATACTCTTTTCAACATTACTCTCAGATGGATCATATGTCGCAACCACACAAATTTTGACCTTTTCAAACTTAAATTTAACCTTTAGACTTCTAGTACTCACACACACACACACAAAATCTACCATAGCTCTCTACCACAACTCACTCATCAGAATTGCAAATCCTTCTATCCCCCTCTCATTCCTTTCCACAGCAACACAAACACATTTCACACCACACCACTCATTTTCACCGTTTCCTTTCATCTTTGTTTCAGTCACAGCGAGCAAATCAAATTTGCCCTTTCTAAATACATCCATCACCTCTCTCCTCATCTCCTTAACATTTATTCCTCTGACATTTCATATACAGATACGATTCATACATTTTCGCCGAAGGATAGAAGGCCGCTTACTGCGATCACGACCTTCTCCGAGGCATGCATTAGCATTCCTGGCAAAAGATAAGTGGTAGTAGGCAGCCAACCTAACTACCACCGTCCCTTAGTTGCCTGGAACTACATAGGACCCATTCGATGCTTGGGCAATTTTTCTCAATACACGTATGAATTATAAAGGATAGGGATAATCTGTAAGATGTTGTCTAGAAGAGGGGTGTGGATATAAGCATGTGTATATGATATGTTGTCTGGAGGATGAGTGTGGATATGAACGCATAACAGAAAGGCGAACCATTAGGCACTGGAATGTCATACATACCATAAGCAAAAAAAAATATATATATATATATATATATATATATATATATATATATATATATATATATATATATATATATATATATATATTATATAACTATATATTCGTACATAAAGATTAATATATATATATATATATATATATAAATATATATATATATATATATATATATATAACATATATATATATATATATATATATATATATATATATATATATATATATATATATACTTCTTTTTTTCTTATTAAAAACAGATATATATATATATATATATATTTATATATATAATTATTATTATTATTATTATTATTATTATTATTATTATTATTATTATTATTATTATTATTATTATTATTATTATTATTATTATTATTATTATTATTGTAGTAGTAGTAGTGTGAGTTTTATTATTATTATTATTATTATTATTATTAAGTTTTAATATTATTCAAAATTCTTAATATTTGTTCAATTAATCGGCAAAAATAATCGGCGAAATTTGCCGATGACGATGACGATGACGATGACGATTTTAAAAAAAAATATGCCGATTTTTGCCGATGACGATGACGATGACGATTAATCGTCCCATCACTAGTTGATATGGGGATAAAAGATTCCTGGGACTTGAAGGATGAGTGATAAAAGATGAATGAAATGCACAGACTACTATTCATTTTAGTATTCGTATTCGAGAATATTCGCATATTTTTATTATTCGTATTCGTATTCGAAAATTTTATCCGAATATAAAACGAATATTTTATATTATCGCAAAAATCATTTGCCACACTTTAATACTAGAGTTGCCACCTAGGATATTTATTATCGTCAGTTAAATCCCTGTTTAGACTCAGTTTGTTTATATTATAGCTTTAGTGTAGTGAAGGTTATCGGTGAAATTCTGTTGCGCACTATTCAAACTAGAATAATTATAATAATGGCAAATACATCTAGTTTGGTCTGGGATTATTTCGATGTCATATCCGATGAAAAGGCTAAGTGCAAACTTTGTAGCATGAATTATTCCCGAAAAGGGGGAGTTACATCAAGTCTCAGAAACCATCTAAAAATTAAACATATTGAAGAGTTCAAACGAATGTTTGAAAAGAAGGATTAAAAAAGGAAAATCGAAAGCGGAAGGCATCACCAACGCCTCTTGTAAAAGCAAAGCAAGCAACTCTCGAAATGTGCTTCGAGAAAAACAAAATATGGAATGCCAACGATGTAAAAACTATAAGAGTAGATACCAAAATAGCCGAGATGATTGTATTAGACGACCTTCCATTTTCACACGTATAAGATGTTGGTGCAATATAGGATAGTTAACTTAAAGACATCTAATATTTATGTTGAAGATAGAATAAGAAGAATGGGTTTAATAATATTCGTATTCGTATTCGTATTCGCGAATATAAAAAAATAATTATTCGTATTCGTGTTTATAAAAAATTCATATTCTCGTTCCACCTTTTCATATATATATATATATATATATATATATATATATATATATATATATATATATATATATATATATATATATATATATATATATATATATATATATATATATATATATATATATATATATATATATATATATATATATATATATATATATATATATAATTATATATATATAATATATATATATATATATATATATATATATATATATATATATATATATATATATATATATATAAATAATAATAATAATAATAATAATAATAATAATAATAATAATAATAATAATAATAATAATAATAATAATAATAATAATAATAATAATAGTACAACTGGCAGCAGGTCCGTTAATCCGTTACTTTTGCGCTTTTTTTGGTACTTTTTTACTAATTTTAGCCATTTTTTTACTAATTTGGCTACTTTTTTAACGTTTTGACACGGAAAAGTAACGGAAGCCAGATTTGTCGTTAAATCTGGCAACCTAATCCGTTAAATTTGGCTCTTTTTTAGCTTTTTTAGCGTTTTGTTCATAACTCAGGTCAAGATCCCCAATTCCGGAGGATTTTGGGGATTTTCTCCATTGGCAGCCCTCACGTCGAAGGCAAAGACTTGAAAACCATTTTGGAAGGTTTTGGAAATTCCAGTCATGTCGGCAGCTGACTTGGAAATTTCCATCATTTCATCAGATTTTGACGTTTGATACGTCAAACCTAGGGTTTTTAAGGTCGGTGGGACCGAATTGATGACCGACTTCCGAGGTTTTGAGCCTGAACTCAAGGTTTTAGCCCCAGAAGTGGGGCGGAGCCCCTCAAAAGGGGCTTTTTGGTTCCTAGAAGGTTTTAAATGATCGATAGATCATTTTTGATGATTCCAATCGATTTATCATGATCGATTACCCCTAAATCGATCTTTAAATCGTCTTTCTACGTGCTCTGGTTGGCATTTACATTGAAAAATATAATCGAAAGAAAATAATTACAATAATTAACATTCGATTAATCGCTGTAGTATTGTGACAAATTCGAACCCACCCTTTTCTCAAAAAGTATAAGAGCTATTTGCTTCAAACTTGGAATATAATCTATGTATGGGATAAGGACGAAACAGGGTAAATTTCAAGTCTGTAGGATGTATATAGAGGGGGGTCGCCCCCGAGAGCGAAGGTGAAATATAACGCTACGCCCTTGTGTGTGTGTGTCGGGTGAGCAAAGATTAGGCTTAACGATTTCCAATCGAACAGGTGGATCACAGGCGAGTTTTGGTGACCGTAGGTCACCCCTAAGGGGGTGTTGCCCCCTTAGCGCCAAGGTCAAATTCGTCCTGAAAACCCTGTTAGGCTTAACGTATCAGAGTGAAATTTGGATGTGAGTTATATGATGACGCAATCTCGTCGGAGACGAGATTACGTTTCTCTGCGTCCTCCCCCTGGAAGGGGGACGCTGCCCCCACAAAAAATTAAAATGATCGTAGAAGACTGAAACTTGGAAAGGTTGAAGGAGATGGAGTCGGAGACGGAGTCGGAGACGGAGACGGAGTTGGAGTCGGATTCGGAGACGGAGTCGGAGTTGGGTTCAGCTTCTGAGTCCAGGGACCCCACCGGAGATGGGTCCCTTCCTGAAAAAAGAAGAAGAAATGCATGGAATGCAAAACAGAGGAAGAAGAAGAAGAAAGGAAGAAGGAAGAAGGAGGAAGAAAGGAGGAATGAGGAAGGAAGAAGGATGGAGAATGAGGTAGGAGGAGGAGTCTGAAGAGTAGGTACCGGTGCAGGAGCCGATACGATGCCTAGTTAATAAACATTCGTTTAATAATACAAGATCATTACTGTTTCCATAACTGCTTCTGTTCTAACATGTACATATCGTCAATTGCATTGCATCATGCAAAGATAACCTTTATTTTCTAAATGTTGAAGACTAACATTTATATTTTCAAATCTCATTTTCTTTTTATAAACGTTAACTAATATAATTTTTCTAAGTTGAAACATACATATATTGTTTACATTTAAACTTTGTGTTTAATTTTATTATTTTAATTTTTATTTTATTTTTTTTCAATTTATTTTTCTAACTTTATTTTTATTTTTTTTTTATTTTTTATTTTTTTTTTTTTTTTTTTTTTTTTTTTTTTTTTTTTTTTTTTTTTTTTTTTTTTTTTTTTTTTTTTTTTATTTCTTTAAAACTTTTTGTTTTGTTAAAATTTTTATACTTTTCATGTTTATAACGTAAAAATTTACGTTTTTACATACCCTAAATCAGTAAATCAAATCACCCACCCCACCTTCCACCATTCTGTGGCCTATATTGATCTATTGATCTATTGATTAAGGGCACATTTTGAGTATCATTTTTGGATAAACATAACATAAAATCAAATTCTTTATACAAAAATCAACGAATATATGCTGACGTAACAAAGTTTTCACATTAATAAAGCTAACATGACATCATCTGAACTAAGAAAATAATGTACAAAGACAAACCTAACAACTTACACATGAATAAACTGTTAACATTAACAAAATCCATAACACCAGTAAAGAAACTAACATTACATGCAAAACGGGGCCTATTCTTACTTTTGAAGCATACATCTACCATATTAACGTTAATCGTACACTGACACAGTAACATTTAGCAAAAATTTACCACAACATTGGTTAATTATCATGCTGATCAACGAATATACTCTAACGTAATAAGGTTTCCACATCAATAAAGCTAACATGAACTAAGAAAATAATGTGCAAAGACAAACCTGACACACCTTAAGCCCGAAAAAACTGCTATCATTAGCAAAGTTCCATACTTGGCAATAGTAAGTAACTAACATTACATGCAAAACGTAACCTAATCACACTTTTTCAAGCATATCTCTAACATATCAATGTTAATTTTACATTAACACAGTAATATTTAACAAAGATTTATCACATCCTGATCTAACTATTGTAATGAACTAAGAATAAATGACACACACACACACACACACACACACACACACACACACACACACACACACACACACACACACACACACACACACACACACACACACACACAATTACGCAATAGTAAAAACCTGAAATATTTTTTAGTCTTATCTCTTTTTAGGCTCCGCCCCCTTTCAGAAAATTTCAACTCGAAACATGAAAAGGATTTTATGTAAGGGATAATAAAAATAACTTTATTATTTACGTTTTATTATTCAGAATATTTGTACATGGAAAAACATTAAACATTATACATTAGACATAGATAAATATTTATAATATATTAAATGGAAATTAATGTACCCTTATAACCATATGATGCAGTGCGACATGAATTTTTAATAAAGATTCGCTTATCGGTTGTGTGTTGGACCATTTTAGTACCAGCAACAATACTAACACCTCCATATTTCCCAGGCTGAAAAGTTATATTAGGCACACTATAACATAACCCTCCTCTGTTACTTCCGTGTAAATTAGCATTAGGATTCTGTGACTCGTCTATTCGTGCAGCTTTTTTATGTGGTAGATCATCGTCTCGTACATCATCTTTATCAACATTTTCAAACTGTATTTCATTCATTGCCTTCACTGTAACATCATGGTTTTTGATATCATTGTACAATGACTCATCGTGACCTATACTATTTTCAGAGCAACGATCATACGTTAACTTTAACAATTTTTCAAAATTAATAGTATCCTTTGTATCTTTATTGATTGTAAGACCTTTGGCTTTTACAATATATTTTATATTTCCATCTGCAGTTCTTATTCTAACAGCATAAGACTTAGGTCCAGTACACACAAAGGAATCAGCGTATGCCTCAGAACCGTATTCTGCTATTTCATCTGTTAGTTCACCTAAAAAGTTTCCTGTTTCAATAACTTCATCGTTTTCTCCAGCGACAAAAATACAAGAGTCTGTATCGCAGTACAATGCCCTTTGTTTGACTTTGTTAAGTAACTCGTATAATTTTATACGTGCATATGCAGTCGTAAACGATGCGATAGGAATATTTGTAGCAGTTGACATGCGTTCGGCTAGTGCATTTTTGACAACTGTTACAACATATTTACAACCTATTGGAATAACGCTAGTGACTTCATTGTCGCATTGATTGATTAGTTCCCATACTTGTTTATCACTAGTACATACTACATCTCCTCTTGTAGGCGTATTTTGTGCAAATTTTCCCCAAAGAGAATTGAGGCATAATTTTGCAATGAACCTCATCCCAGGGTTTTTCTTGATATTGTTAATATCAAGTTCGACACCTTCCTTTTCTCTGAAAAGACGGACAAACTCTTTAAGTTTTTCCTCGTAATCAGGATCGTCTTCGTGAATATTATTTGGTGGTCCTGATGCTTCAGTCTTTATTTTTAAGAAGTGGTTCACATATCCTTCAAATAAAAACTCCTTCTCTTTAAACGTCCAAACTTCAAAAATTTTAATTATTTCGTACCCCATCTCTAATGCTAACTGAATTTCAGGTGTTGTGTATACACCTTCAATAGCACGTTCATTCTTATCATGATTGCATTTCGCACAATTTTCTTCAACACATTTTGCACAGAGTGGGAATATTAATTTATTTTTGGCTCGTTTAGCGAGGACGGGGATGTATAAGTCTTGAGGAGGAAGAATCTTAATGTAAGCTGTACCGAAATATTTATCATTGATACCATTCTTAAATGATTCAATGTCAGGTACTTTATCACCTATCAGTTTTTCAGGAGGTCCACAAGGGTATTTCATTCGTTTCTGAACATAAGGATAAAGCGATGTATAGTCTAAATACATGATCTTCTGTCCTTTAGTTGGTGGGTAGTAATGTACGAATGGTTCAGTGCGGCCTCCAAACAATGAATTGTCTATTATGAGTCTGTTGTTAACAACATCATTGCTAAGACGTTGAATATAGTCACTAATGCTTATGTTTTCATCGGTATGATCAGGATCTTGAATGATTTGGGTCTTTTGAACCTTCCATTCACATTCCCACACACGTACTACATTAAACCCAGCTTCTTTATACCTATCTTCTTGTTTCATGGTGAGATTGTAGCGGTCAACAGCCGATACGCTATGCAACATCCCTTTTCCTTTATTGCAATCTTTATGTCCATGCCATGCACAACCATGGTATAGGAATGCAGTTTTCACTCCTTTTACATAACCAAACCCATCAGGGTAAAGCCACTTGTTCTTAATTTTAAACCCTTTCTCTCCACCGTTACGAGCATGCCTTATGTCTATATTGTTCAATTTTTCTTGATACAAGAGCCAGCGAATTGCTTCGTAGGTGAAAGGTTTAGGGTTCTCTCGACCTAGAATAGTAATTTTTTCCTCAGGCATAAACACATTTTTATAAAGTGTAAAGCATAAAGATGCAATTGTTGTGTTGTTATCTAGACAATCTATATCAAATTCTTTAATGAAGCTACCTCTAAACTTCTCAAAACATTTTCTTAGTATATTAACATCTTGTGTACAGTACTTTTCACATTCTTCATAAATATTGTATTCTTTACCTATAAACTTATTATAGTACTCTTCAAATTCTAGCTTTTCATCTGTTGACATTTTATCTACTTCGAAGAATTTCTTATCAGGAATAGGTCCTTTATAATTCAATGTATCTTCATTTAAAAATGTATAGGGAAAGAAACCCTTGGAATTGTCTTTTTCACTGACACCCATGCATTTAGGCAAGCTTTTCAATGCACATGGTGTGAAAAGCAATGTATCCCTGAAGTGTATATTTCCATTCGATCCCATTGAAATTATTTTATTGCCTCTTTTTATAGGACTTCTGCTGATAGAATCTGAACTTGGGTGTGTCAGTAATGATGCATATACGAACTGATGATCAAATTTTCCGCCATTATGTGCTGCAACAATTACTTTTGACTTAGGATTTTCCTCTGAAAACTCCATCAGGAAGTCTATAAATTGATTTACAGGCGTTTTTTCGGTCTCTAATTTAAATATTCTTGTTCTTGGACCACAATGTGAACATACTTGTTCACCTTCCTTATCTGTACACATTTCGCATATCATCTGGCATACCAGTAAATAAGGACGCAATTCTATTATTCTTCTTCCTTTATCATCATAACCTTTATCTTCCTGGTATGTCTCGATATCATAGTAACATGTATAAACCACCGGACCAGTATCTTTCTTCTTTTTAATTTTCTTTTTCATGTAGCATATATGATATTCGTCTTCTTTAGGTTCATATAATGTACTGCATGTTTTACAATAAGCTTTTGTGCAATCGTGTTGGAAATTACCGTAACGATCAGCATTTATTTGCACAAGGCAGAGTTTGCAAATCTTAATTTTCTTGCACGTATTATTATCTTGATGTTTTTTAAAACAAAATGCATTATAAAATTCACGATTACATTCACGACATTCATGGAATATACCATCGTGATCAAATGAGCCTTGACACTTATCGTATAGGCATTGTCTACATCCATAATGTTCACAGTCTAATTTATGTGCGATATTATTACTGTTGAAAGTGTAACAATAAGTGCAAAAGATACCGTTCATATATGCATTCTTTTTCTTGGTGTTCTCAAAACATAATTTTAACTTATCTTCTTTTATAGCATAGTAATGGTTTACTCCATCATGGCCTATAATGTATAAGGGATCGTCTCTGTTCTCGTTAGATGGATTATAAAGTATTTTTACTCCATTACCTTCAGGACCAAATACGACTATACGGCATTTTTCGATATTCTCGATTTTTTCAAAGTCAGTTACTATGAAAGAATCTGTATATTCCATACCACATTTTTTAGCTAATGCTTCTGCCTCATTCTCAATTGTATAAGAATGAATGCCTTTAGGCTCTACACATTCTCTCGCTATTTTCCTAAACAAAACGACGGCTTTAAAGGCACAGCCTACCGCACCTTTCTCTAGATGAACTTTACTAATGTAACGATGTTTAAAACTAAGATTTTGTGGCTCGAATGCATCGGTTTTACAGTCATCGCCTTTGCCTTTTGCTAACATGAACACAGTTGCTACTACTTTGAATTTGGAAGCCTTGTCACCGGACTGGAATGACCCTTCCAAACGTCTCATCATCTCTTTCACCCCAATATTGTCCAGTATATCTCTATAGCTGATATTTACATAATATTTCCGGTCAGGTGACTGATCATCACCAAAAGTGAAGTTAATACCGACCCTCATGCGTGCCCCATCGTAGTCCAAGTCTTGTAATATAATATCTATGACTTCACTTACAACCATTTCAAACGAGGCTTCAAGATCTCTTGGTCCATGGAAAAAGTTTTCGTCAATAATCTTAACTTCATAGGTATGACGTTCCATTGATTTTTTAAGTTTCTCTACAGAGATGTGCGTTATGTCCGTTATAGTGGTCTTTCTCTTCTTATTACCAGCATTCATCATCGAAGGGTTAGCCTGGAATAAATAGTCATTATTATTATTTATGATACAGTAAACAATTAAAATCAAGTTTTCATGCTATTTAGGTCATTATACCAATAATATATTAGTTTAACATAGTATTTCTCATAACATATATTAAATATATTTAACCACACAACAACAACAACATACCATTTTTAAAGGGTGCGATGATAACGTCACGTAGGATGCTTTTTACTCAAATGGATAGATGTATATTCAACACGTTTCTAAAAGAATAATTTTTTTAGTTATGTGCATATATAATTTTCCCTTTATTCTTTAATTAATAATGTATTTAATTACCTTACGTTGCTAATTATTGATTAGATGTATTACAATGTTATTTTTAAATGAGAAAATATATATATTAAAGAAAAAAATCTTACCTAGCTGAATAAGTATTGATTTGAAAAATCCTCGTGTGTAGATATAATAAAAAACTCGGGTAATGATACAACAGGATCTGACTAAATGAGTCTTAAAGTGTTGATCGTAAGAGCTCTTTATTATGAATGACCCCATCGAGTAGTACGCCGCTTTATATATAACTCAGCTCCCCAAATCTATACAGTGTTGCCAATTCACCTCTGTATGATGCACTGTTGCCAAACCTACCAGTTTGTTTAATAAATATAATAAGTATTGCATCACTTTATGCAAGAGGATATAGCATAAAATCATTTTCATGTTTCGAGTTGATATTTTCTGAAAGGGGGTAACAGAAAAAGAGATAAGCCTAAAAAATATTTCAGGTTTTACTATTGCGTAATGTTGTGTGTGTGTGTGTGTGTGTGTGTGTGTGTGTGTGTGTGTGTGTGTGTGTGTGTGTGTGTGTGTGTGTGTGTGTGTGTGTGTGTGTGTGTGTCATTTATTCTTAGTTCATTACAATAGTTAGGTCAGGATATGATAAATCTTTGTTAAATATTACTGTGTTAATGTAAAATTAACATTGATATGTTAGAGATATGCTTGAAAAAGTGTGATTAGGTTACGTTTTGCATGTAATGTTAGTTACTTACTATTGTCAAGTATGGAACTTTGCTAATGATAGCAGTTTATTCGGGCTTAAGGTGTGTCAGGTTTGTCTTTGCACATTATTTTCTTAGTTCATGTTAGCTTTATTGATGTGGAAACCTTATTACGTTAGAGTATATTCGTTGATCAGCATGATAATTAACCAATGTTGTGGTAAATTTTTGCTAAATGTTACTGTGTCAGTGTACGATTAACGTTAATATGGTAGATGTATGCTTCAAAAAGTAAGAATAGGCCACGTTTTGCATGTAATGTTAGTTTCTTTACTGGTGTTAAGTGTGGGATTTTGTTAATGTTAACAGTTTATTCATGTGTAAGTTGTTAGGTTTGTCTTTGTACATTATTTTCTTAGTTCAGATGATGTCATGTTAGCTTTATTAATGTGAAAACTTTGTTACGTCAGCATATATTCGATGTTTTGTATAAAGAATTTGATTTTATGTTATGTTTATCCAAAAATGATACTCAAAATGTGACCTTAATCAATAGATCAATAGATCAATATAGGCCACAGAATGGTGGAAGGTGGGGTGTTGATTTACTGATTTACTGATTTAGGGTATGTAAAAAATAAATTTTACGTTAAAAAAATAAAAATAAAAAAAAAATTAAAAAAAAAAAAAAAAAAAAAAAAAAAAAAAAAAAAAAAAAAAAAAAAAAAAAAAAAAAAAAAAAAAAAAAAAAAGTTAGAAAAGTAATTGAAATAAAAAAAAAAAAAAAAATAAAAAATAAAAAAAAAAAAATAAAAATAAAGTTAGAAAAATAAATTGAAATAAAAAAAAAAAAAATAAAAATAAAAATTAAAATAATAAAATTAAACAC
>JABUQX010147336.1:22500-38205 GCA_015478945.1 Trachelipus rathkii
TTCTTCGGGTAAGATTTTTGCACTTCAGAAAATATCCCGAGACGTCTCTTTGTCGCGGGCGCTGCCTAACGTAAGATTCTTAAAAAGTACGATATTATTAAATAATTGCCTTTTTTTATTGAAATTTTTTTGATCCTGCTTATTTACAATGAAAATTATTGTTATATCATATAATAACAACATATATATATATATATATATATATATATATATATATATATATATATATATATATATATATATATATATATATATATATATATATACTATATATATATATATATATATATATAAAGATATATATATAAGAACATATATATATATATATATATATATATATATATATATATATGCTGATATATATATATATTATATAAGGGTGTACCGGAACTAAAATTTTCTGTTCCAGCCGGAACCGGAATAAGCCGGAATCCAAAAAAAAAATCCCGGCCGGCGGGCGGAATTTCTAATGAGCTTTCGTTTATCTTATGAAATGTAAAATTCTATATATATATATATATATATATATATATATATATATATATATATATATATATATATATATATACTATACTCTATATATAATATATATATATATATATATATATATATATATATATATATATATATATATATATATAAACTTTTTAAAATAAAATCTTAAATATATATATATATATATATATATATATATATATATATATATATATATATATATATATATATAAATATATATAAAAAATAACTATATATATATATATATATATATATATATATATATATATATATATATATATATATATAGACTAAATATATATATATAATATATATAATATATACAAATATATATCTATATATATATATATATATATATATATATATATATATATATATATATATATATATATATATATATATATATATATATATATATATAATATATATATATATATATATATATATATATATATATATATATATATATATATATATATATATATATATATATATATATATATATATATATATATATATATTTTATATATTTTTTATATATATAAAAAATTGCATCATAAAAAAAATAAAAATTAATATAAAAAAGAAATAAATTAAAAAGTATATATATATATATATATATATATATATATATATATATATATATATATATATATATATATATATATATATATATATATATATATATATATATATATATATATAAAGATTTTATAAAGATTTTATTCATTAATTGACTACAGATTTGTCATAATAATCTCACAAAATTGTTTTAAAATGCCATCATTCGTAAAAGATTATTATTAATAATGTTACAGAATCTATAATAGAGTGTAAAATATGCCACAGAAAAATAAAACGAGGTAGTACACCAAAAACATTTAGTACAACGCCCCTTCATAATAAACATATGGAAAATTATCACCGAAGAGAATATCTGGAAGTCAAAAATTTGGATAGTAAAAGGGAGAGTCTTGTATTTTTTAGAACAGAGGAAACCCCAAAAGAGCGAAAGATCCAAGCCGTGAAACAAGTGAGTCTTGAGGAAAGTTTCTCTCAAAAAAATTTGGCATATCAATGACCCCAAATCACAGGCAATTCATCAGAAAATAATGAATTTTATTCACAATTACTGAAGAATAGGGATTTATAGAACTTATTTCTATCTTCAACCAAAATATATTCTAGTAAATATTTTTTAGAGATGTTATCAACTTCATACAGTAAATTGAGATCAGCAGTATTCGAGAAGTTATTTAAGGCTGATCAGATATCATTTACTACAGATATATGGACAGCTAAATATTCAAACGAGTCATTTATTTCTTTAACTGCTCACTGGCTTACCAGCGAGTTTGAAAAAATGGACTGTGTACTCCATTGCAATATATATATATATATATATATATATATATATATATATATATATATATATTCTTCTCCCTAACACAGGTTAAACTATACTATATATATATATATATATATATATATATATATATATATATTTCTTACAGCCAACATAACGAGAATAAATCAATTTAATCTTTACTGCATGATTTGTTCTGTTGTTATCAGGATTTAGATTTTTTCAAACTGGTTACTTTTAAATATTTTCACATTAACATCAACTTTAAATTCACAATTTTAGCTTTAAAACTTTATTATTAGATAAAAACACACGAATTGAGAAAGATAGTTACAGAATAAGAGTTAAAAATAACAAACCTTTATGAGTCAAATAGCTTTCGTCTCCCTTGTCCCGGACCTCATCAGTTATTGTTAACCTGAAAACTATGGTGAGAAATATCAGAAGTATTCTAAAATACAAATTTAATTGCAGGTTATTGCATTTCTTATGTACATATTGACCCCCGGTTCTTGGTATTATTATTCACCATGCGCGGTACCTTTGACCTACGCCGAGCGCGAGCAGAGAAGAACACGTATTAATATAGCGGACAGTAGAAGTATTCTCAGTTCTTCTTTTGTCTCATCGTGGCAGAGTAGGTCAAGCTACCCACCCTCATCACTAGGGTCAGGATCAAAATCCAACATGGTCAAATATCAGAGGTATTTACAAATACAATTTGGTACTAAAGTTATTATTTCTTATATATATATATATATATATATATATATATATATATATATATATATATATATATATATATATATATATATATATATATATATATAGAATATAAATATATAAAAATATAAATATATTTAAATATATATATATATATATAATATATATATATATATATATATATATATATATATATATATATATATATATATATATATATATATATATATATATATATATATATATATATATATATCTATATATATATATCTTATATATATATATATATATATATACTACTATATATATATATATATATATATATATATATATATATATATATATATATTTTAAATAAGCAGAAAGAAAAAAGAATTGAGCTTGCTTTTAAATGTTTTCATCCGTGAACGATATTAACGGACGTAAAAAGCTCAAAATTTTGACTTTAATAATCGGCTCATCTCAATTTACTGTTTGATCATATTATATATATATATATATATATATATATATACAATATATATATATATATATATATATATATATATATATATATATAAACTATATATATATATATATATATATATATATATATATATATATATATATATATATATATATATATATATATATATATATATATATATATATATATATATATACTATATATACTATATATATATATATATATATATATATATATATATATATATATATATATATATATATATATATATATATTCTATATATATATATATATATATATATATATAGTATATATATATATATATATATATATAATATATATATATATATATATATATATATATATAATAATAATATATACTATAATAATAATAATATAATATATATATATATACAAATATATATATATATACAGTATATATATATATAATAATAATATATATATATATATCTTAATAATTTATATGTAATAATATATATATATATATATATATATATATATATATATATATATATATATATATATAAATATATATATATATATATATATATATATATATATATATATATATATATATATATATATTGTGTTTTATATATATATATATATATATATATATATATATATATATATATATAATATATAAATATATATATATATATATAAATATAAAAAAATATATATGTATATATATATGTATATGTAATGTAATAATATATATATATATAATAATAATAATATATAACTATATACTTTATATAATAATAACATAATATATATATATATGTAATATATATATATATATGTTGGGTTTTAAAAATATATTTTAGGTTAATCTTTGTCAATAAAATAGAAAATATTTTGTATGCAATTAAAGGTAATCAAAGTATTTAAATATTTGGAATGGAGTATTGTATTACTATTTACTACTATATTTTGCAACTGATAATTTTATATGTAAATTTAATCTGAAATGGAAATTGTTAATACATTTAATATAGATTTTATTCAAGTTTCTATTTCATATGAGAAATCAGTGAAATTTGATGTGAATCTTTTGAAAATTATCATTATCCTTTGTTAAGAATTAATAACTCAGCTTAGCTTTGTCACCCTAAACCAGGGGTTCCCAAAGTGGGTGCCGCCAGCATGTGACAGGGGTGCCGTCACATTTTTTCAATTTACACTAAAATTTTGGAGTCAAGTAGTACAATTCGTTTTTAGTATATGGCAACACCATTATTATGCATCGTCTACTATTCGTCGGTCATTTTGCTTGTAGTCACGTAGTGCGCGCTTTATCTCTTCAGGCAGGTTCATCTATGATGGAGAAAATTTCTAAAAATGAAAATGAAAATGCAACTGAAGCTTCATTTATTGTCAGTTTACATATTGCAAAAACTGGAAAACAGCATACTATTACCGAGACATTAATTAAACCTTGCCTGAAGATGTTGTTAGTTGCATTTTAGGTTCAGATATGGCCAAGAACATTGATACTGTGCAGCTATAAAATAACACTATAAGTATGCGAATTAACACAATTTCAGAGACAGTCGAGAAAGAACTTATAAGAAGATTGAAAACGTGATTTTTTTAGTTTACAGCTTGATGGAAGTACCGATGTAGCGGGACTTGCAATTCTTCTTGTGTTTGTGAGGTACCCATTCGCATTGCAAATAGAAGAGGAACTTTTGGTGAGCGAAGTGCTTGAGACTTACACCACTGGCGACGAAATTTTCAATGTTATCGACAAATTTGTACAGGAAAATGGTTTGGAATGGAGCAAGTGTATGGATATTTGCAGTGGTTGGAGAAACGAAAGGAGAGGTGTCAAGGATGAAGCAAGTGGCAGAAAATGCCACCAGCAGCCACTGTGTCATACATCGGCATTTCCTGGCAACAAGAAAGATGCCACAAGATTTTTAAAAGCCGTACTGGATGATGCTGTGAAGATAATTAATCATGTAAGACCGCCAGCTTCAATCACGCCTTAAACCGAAGATATGGTATGCTCACTTATATCTTGCTGAAGGTGCGGTGACTTTCGGGGGAAAGGTTTTAGCCAGACTATTTGAACTAAACGATCTACATTCAGCAGTCTGGCTTCCAAGAACAGTCTTTTTCTTCAAAAATTAGCTGATGGCGATTGGCGGCAAATTGGAATTTACCTGTATCTAGAAAAACTAATGAAACCTACATCCTCTCAAGGAAGGGAGAACTGGTAGAATAAAATAAAACTTGCGAATTTTTTTTTTTATTTTTGAAGCGATGTGTTCAAGAACGAAATACCAACCATAAGTTTCAAGAATTTGTCAAACAAATAGGAATCCATCTTTAACCAGACCTCATTATTACTACCCATGAAGGTTTGGAAAAAACATTGTTAAAGTATTTTCAATGCATAGATTCCACGGATGTCTACAGCTGGAAACGTAAACCTACTGGGATGACAAATGAAGCTTTTCAAAATCTGCTGGACATCAGTGAAGACAGCACTTTGAAACTTAAATACCACAAAGGGGGCCAAGAAGAGTTATGGATACAAGTGTGCAAAAAACAGCTGTTGGCAAGATTGCATTTAAAAGACTTGTGCGTTTTATCCACTTATCTATGCGAGTCTGCATTCTCAACGTATGCTTACATAAAAAACAGATACAGGAGTAAACTTTCAGCGTCAAGTGATTTAAGTGTAAAATTGACAAAACTTCCTATAAACTTAAAGAAAATAATGAAAAATTCATTAAAACCGTTTCATTCTTCACATTAAAGGTAAATGAGCATTAAATTTGCATTGTGTTTTCTTGTTTTCCTAAGACCTAAGACTAAGTACTCAAACCAATTTAAGAGTAGGTGTGCCGCGAATTTTTTTTAGCACAACAAGGGTGCCGCGGAAAAATAAGTTTGGGAACCCCTGCCCTAAACCATACTATCTATATCTTATAAAGAAAAATATATTATATATATATATATATATATATATATATATATATATATATATATATATATATATATATATATATATACATACTATGTATATATATATATATATATATATATATATATATATATATATATATATATATATATATATATATATATATATATATATATATATATATATATATATATATATATATATATATATATATATATATATATATATATATATATATATATATATATATTTCACTTGAAAAGAATAGCTGAAAAATCTAAGTATAAAATGTTTTAATCTAAAAATACACCTGCGTCCTGCTAACTTACCCCCAAAAAATTAGAAAGAATTTCGTTATTATGGGTTCTGAACCCCCCTTCCCCCCATCCTCCCTTCCTAAACAAGGGTTCTAAGGGAGCTATTCCTTTAGTCTTTGCTCTTCTATTAAAAAAAAACTGCGGTATGTTTATTCAAATTGTTGCCTAGAAAGACTGTAATCTTTTCCCTTCTCGGAGAAACCAATGAGGCTCCTGTGACGTCATTCGATGAAATTTAAAAGTTAATAAATTCCTTTTTTATTGGTAAAAAGCAGCCTATTTTATTGCTATAAAAATAGATCTGTTAGTCTCCACAAGTAAACAGTAATTGAAAGATGCATTACAATTATATATATATATATATATATATATATATATATATATATATATATATATATAAAAAAAAAAATATATATAAAATATATATATATATATATATATATATATATATATATATATATATATATATATATATATATATATATATATATATATATATATATATATATATATATATATATATATATATATATATATATATATATATATATATATATATATATATATATATATATATATATAAAATACTATATATATATATATATATATATATATATATATATATATATCCAACACCAAATCGGTCTACTCGAAGTTATAGCATTTCGAACACATTTGTACTTTCGTCACTTTGAACTTTGAATATTTTTGTCTGTGTAAAGTGAAAAACAGCGTATTTGGACATTCGTGGGTTTGCCATTTTACCAATGAATAAGATAAGTAAACTAAATGATTTAGAAACAATTATTCTAAGAATGGTTTTATGTTGTTTATATTTTCTTGTTAATGTTTATGTTATTATATTTTCTTGTTAAGGTTTATGTTGTTTATATTTTCTGGTCAATATTCATATTCTTTCTATTTTCTTGTTATTTTATGTTATTTATAATTTTTTGTTATTGTTTATGTTATTTATATTTTCTTGTTAAAGTTTATGTTATTTTCTTTCTTTTAAATATGTGCTGTTTATATTTTTTGTTAATGTTTATGGTGTTTATATTTTCTTGTTATTGTTTATATTTTTTTTTTAGTGATCCCTTTTAAAAAGTATTTGGGATAAAAAGATTAGAGGAAAGATAGTAAGGTCTTCTTCTTCTTCTTCTTCTTCTTCTTCTTCTTCTTCTTCTTCTTTTTCTTTTTATTTTTTTTTATTTTTCTTTTTTTTTCTTTTTCTTTTTCTTTTTCTTTTTCTTTCTTCTTCTTCTTCTTCTTCTTCTTCTTCTTCTTCTTCTTCTTCTTCTTCTTCTTCTTCTTCTTCTTCTTCTTTCTTCTTCTTCTTCTTTTTCTTTTTTCTTCTTTTTTTTTCTTTTTTTTCTTCTTTTCTTTTTCTTTCTTTCTTCTTCTTCTTCTTCTTCTTCTTCTTCTTCTTCTTCTTCTTCTTCTTCTTCTTCTTCTTCTTCTTCTTTTTTTTTTTTTTTATTTTTCTTTTTTTTATTCTTTTTTTTTTTTCTTTCTTTTTTCTTTTTTCTTCTTCTTCTTCTTCTTCTTCTTCTTCTTCTTCTTCTTCTTCTTCTTCTTCTTCTTCTTCTTCTTCTTCTTCTTCTTCTTCTTCTTCTTCTTCTTCTTCTTCTTCTTCTTCTTCTTCTTCTTCTTCAACAAATTAAATAAACAAAAATACTTAACACACTAGCCTTGAGTAACTGTAAAGTCTTTGCTGGTAGGTGTTCTGTAGTTCTGTAGTTCTTCTTCTTCTTCTTTTTCTTCTTCTTTCTTCTTCTTCTTCTTTCTTCTTCTTTCTTCTTCTTCTTTCTTCTTCTTCTTTCTTCTTCTTTCTTCTTCTTCTTTCTTCCTCTTCTTTCTTCCTCTTCTTTCTTCTTCTTCTTTCTTCTTTCTTTTTCTTCTTCTTTTTTCTTCTTCTTCTTCTTCTTCTTCTTCTTCTTCTTCTTCTTCTTCTTCTTCTTCTTCTTCTTCTTCTTCTTCTTCTTCTTCTTCTTCTTCTTCTTCTTCTTCTTCTTCTTCTTATTTTTCTTCTTCTTCTTCTTCTTCTTCTTCTTCTTCTTCTTCTTCTTCAATATATGTATATATATATATATATACACTTAGAACTCTATGGACACATAAATACATTTAGATATATATATATATATACTATACTATACTACTATATATACTGCTATATATATATATATATATATATATATATATGCTATATATATATATATATGATAAAGAATAAGGGGAAGGATAGTAAGATTCTTCTTCTCTTCTTCTCTTCTTCTTCTTCTTCTTCTGCTTCTTTTCTTTTTTTCTTTTTTTCTTATTTTCTTCTTTTCTTTTTTTTTTTTTCTTTTTTTTTCTCTTTTTCTCTTTTTCTTTTCTTTTTATTTCTTTTTCATTTTTCGTTTCTTTTTCTTTTTCTTCTTCTTTTTCTTTTTCTTTTTCTTCTTCTTCTTCTTCTTCTTCTTCTTCTTCTTCTTCTTCTTCTTCTTCTTCTTCTTCTTCTTCTTCTTCTTCTTCTTCTTCTTCTTCTTCTTCTTCTTCTTCTTCTTCTTCTTCTTCTTCTTCTTCTTCTTCTTCTTCTTCTTCTTCTTCTTCATCGTCACTATATGTATTATTATTATTAAGATTACTTTATAGCAATTGTAAGGCTTTGACATCATCGATCTACTTAATAATATTTTTGTAATAAAAGTTTTGGGGTTCACCGTTTAGAGGGTTAATTATAACGTTCTAAGCCGGTGACCTCATCTTCCCTCAGACTAGCCTTAAGTGGACTGTAAAGTCTTTGCTAGTCGGTGTTCTGTAGTTCTGTAGTTCTGCAACATCTTTTTTATTGTAGATGATATATATATATTTATTTTTTTATACTATATATATATATATATATATATATATATATATATATATATATATACTCATTGGTTCGTTCTTTTCGAGTTTCATGTACCCTGATTTTTTAAGAGAGTACATCAGTGCATTACACATTTTGTATTTACAGTCATGTCCAGTATGTGCACTTTATTATTATTATTATTATTATTATTATTATTATTATTATTATTATTATTATTATTATTATTATTATTATTATTATTATTATTATTATTATTATTATTATTCTACTAATTGTGTGTGTGTATTATTATTATTATTGTGTGTGTGTGTGTGTGTTATTATTATTATTATTATTATTATTATTATTATTATTATTATGATTATTATTATTATTATTATTATTATTATTATTATTAATTTTTTTATATCAAATGGATTTGAATCTGTTCATGGCAAAAATTTTAAAATTTTCACACATTTTCTGGTGATTAGCGGCAAAAACGTTAAACATACAAAAAATTGTTTACATTAAAATTGTGTATCTCGAAAAATAATACAAGCTTTGAAAATTTCATTCTAATCAGATGAAAAATAAAAATGTTATCAGCCACCAATTAATTTCTTGATTCTTTTTTCTTATTTTTTGGCAAGCCAAAAATGGAAATTTACGTTAATTCTTTTATTAGTTATCTGATCAGTATGAAAGTTTCAGAGCATATTAATTGAGCGAGATACACTCTTTTAGTTTAGATTAATATTTTGTATACCAAATGATTTTTCCATTGTTCACGGGAAAATTTTTCAAAATTTCCAAACTTTTCTCATGAACAGGGGGAAAACCATTAGGTATAAAAAAAAACTCAAAAACTCAAATATTTAAGCAAAAAACGTGTATCTTCTCTAATTATATGCAGCATGTTTTAAAAATTTCATCTTGAACGGATGAGTAATAAAAATTTTATCTCGATTTTTCATTTATAAATTGCCAAAATAAATTTCAATCCAACCTCCTCCCTCCTTACTAATATCCTCTCTTGTGTATCATGAATCAAAATATTTTTTAACTATTATAAATAAACACACCATTCGAAAGAGCATTCAGTCCTCTGTCTGAAAGTGTTAGAACCTAAAAATCAAGGAATTTTTTTTTTTTTTTTTTAATAATTATACCCCCAAACCATTCTGAACCCTTAAGTCATTAAATTACAAATTACACTGTTACACATAATATATTTTTCCTTTGCTTCCCCGTTCTACAAATAGCGAAAATCAATTACATTAGATAATATACTGCCTTATAATTATGTATTAATGAGACGCGTTAAATATAAACTTTAACTCTTACATATTTTGAAATGAGATGTAGGAAGTATTTATTGTAGGATGCGAAAATACTAATAAATATCTTAAAATAGAAAGGTTTGTTAAAACTACACTTTATGAAATTTATTGTGACTTACTCAGCTATATAATCGCCTTATTTTCGCTTGCAGCTTATACATCTCTCCTGGAATGTTCCTTTTTAAGGTCCAACAGTTGTCAGCAAGCATAGATGTATTCCATTTTCCCATGTATCTTTGTTCTATGACTGAAATATCCTGGTGGAATCACTCTCCGTTATCTTTACTTACTTCACCACAGTTGTCCGGTAAAAATCCAGAGGTGAACCTAGAAATTGAATTTTGAGCGACATGTTGAAACCAAGCTTATGAAACTTATCAAAAGAGTTGTCCACAATCTTAATTTAGTTTTCAACCCTTCTACTGCCGATAAAGCAATGAACAACGCTTTCAAAGATTTCCCAATCTGCTTTCTCACTGGCCTTGAGGATTTGCACGAAGTTTTCGTCTTTCGAAGATCATGAATCTCGAGGCCAAAGAAGATCCCTTCCTTAATTTTGGCGTCACTCAGCAGTGGAAATTTCTCACTTAGGAACTTGAACCCCTCTTTATCCTTATTCATCCCTTTCAAAAAATTCTTCATCAGTCGGAGTTTCATGTGTAAAGGAGGCAGAAATATGTTTTCGTTCAATAGAAGGCTATTTTATATATTTTTAATTCCAGGTCACAGACTCCTCTCTCTCCAGGTTTTCTTCTTGTAGTGCAAATGCCTTGCACGACTGTATCATTCGCAGTACTTTTGTACCCTGATTGCATGCTTAGTAGTATCCCTATGACTTTTAGGGTCTCCACAGATATGCCATTAGTGTTCTTCATACATGATTAATTTCAGAAGTATTTTCATGCTTTCATACGTTTCCTTCATATGAACAGCATGACCTATAGGAATAAAAAGAAGTGAATTACTATTGTGCAGCAAAACAGCTTTTAATCTCAATTTTAAGGGGTCTATGATGAGTCAAGTTTTGTGGGTTGTACAGTAAGTTTAAAGGGTCATCAAACCTTCACGTCACAACAAATTACGAGGTTATTCACTTTCTTCAATATGATATCAAATCTTTTTCTGCATTTCTAAACGCAGTCGCTTTCACATCAAGTTAGAGACGACTCCACTGTTGGAGCCTTGATCTCAAAAGTTCTGTTTTGTCCTTTAGGAGTTCCATATCTCGAATGAGATCACCTAATTCACCCTGAATAAGTTTGTGTGGCTCACTTGGGTCAGCTTGTAGAAAATTAAGGATCCCAAGATGTTGAAGGTTCTGGTGCTTTCCCCCTTGTACTATCCTAATCAACATTAACATGCAGTTGATTCTCTTCTGGAGGGTGAGGTACTGGCAGATAATCTCCATGTGGAGCTGGACCGGATAGCAGATATAATGTTCAGGTATTTCACCATCCACTTCTTTTTTCCGACATATTTAGGCAACCATGAAGTGTCACTGAAAAAGGTATTGCCTGCAAATGTGAGGTGCCCAAGACTTGTCATGACTCCCTACCTTGACGCTGGAATAATAGAAGTAAGAGTTTATAATATGTGGTGTAATCTGTGGTTTTGGGAAGAAAATGTCCCTTACCACACATCTAACAAAAATTATCAAAAATGTTATAGCTGTTACGAGACATTTTTAGTTTTTGCTATTTTACACATAAAAAAAAAATGTTTAAAAAATTACTGCAGAAATATATATATATATATATATATATATATATATATATATATATATATATATATATATATATATATATATATATATATATATATATATATATAAAATATATATATATATATATATATATATATATATATATATATAATCATAAACAACCAACCACCTACCACCATAAAAACGAGAGAACAAATAAATATACGTGTTGAATGCAGTCCAGTTTCCAACCTTACTTGACAAATAATTCACTACTGAACAAAAATATTTTTTCTCTGCCACAGGAACGATTTCAGTAATTTTCTTGATTAAATTGGTCGTGCTGATTACGAATGATGTTAAAAAGTTCTAACATTACCAAATTTGTGAAGTGACAAAGGAAAGTTTAAAAAATACCCGCAAAAAAAAAAAAAAAAAAAAAAAAAAAACGCTCATATCAAATAATGGGGAAATATTAAAAAATTGTTATTCAACAATATCTCTCTCTCTCTCTCTCTCTCTTTCTATATATATATATATATATATATATATATATATATATATATATATATATATATATATATATATATATATATATATATATATATATATATATAATCCTATATATACCTATATATATATATATATATATATATATATATATATATATATAAACCCTAATGATTTTAAAGTAAAAAAAGTGAAACTAAATATTCCAATGCTTTTATTGAAGAGAAACTAAAATGAAACAAAAGATACCAATGCATTCATAAACAAAAACTTGAGTTTACAAGAAAGTTTAGATTTTTAAACAACTAGTTAAAAAAATTTCATTCCTTTCTCTTATGCAGCTTTTTATCTTCTCTTAGCAAGAAAGAGCAGTAGTCACCCATCATGTTAGGATGTGCTTTTCCTTGATATTGGTGTTCCATTGTCATGAGGTCTTGATGGAATCTTTCTCCTTGTTCGTCACTAACAGCTTGAAGTTATAGAATGAAATCCAAATGGGAATGCAGGATGAATATTTTTAGTGACATTCGACATCTAAGCTTCTGCAATCCTAGAGTTTTCTTACCAACTCTTCGTAATTTTCAGCTCTGTTGTTACCTAGAAATCTCTAAACCACTGATTTAAATATCCTCCAAGCAGATAGTTCCAAAGCAGTTAACTCGTTTTCAAAATGTAAACCTTCAAGATTTTTCTGATCTGTGGGCCAACGAATATTCCTTCTTTCAATTTTGCCTCACTTAAAGCAGGGAACTGAGTCCTGAGATATGCAAAGCCATCTCCATTTTTATCCATTCCCTTCACAAAGTTTTTCATTAAGCCTAATTTTCTATGTAAAGGAGGAAGAAATATCTTCTTTGAGTCAACTGAAGGTTGACACTTAACATTTTCAAGTCCTGGAACGTAGTTACTTCTTTTTGCCCACTATTTCTGTAGATAGTGCTTGTCTGTTGCTCTACTGTCTCATAGGCAAAGGAAATCCACCCTGAAGTCCCATTAGCATACATCTACAATTTTCATGTCTCCACAGAGTTTCCAACCATATCGCTTATACTGTAATGCATTAATTAAAATTGACATACTGTCATATATTTCCTTCATATTTACTGAGTATGCTACTGGTAATGAAGGCTTGGCATTACCATTATGAAGCAATACTGCTTTCAGACTTGTCTTTGAGGAGTCTATAAAAGTCTCCATTCCTCTGTGACATGCTTGAAACCAAGTTCAGCCATCAAACCGTCAATATTTGTACACACACATACCGATCGTTGCATGGTGAAGTATTTTGAAAATCGCTCATGTCTTTGTCTATATACTGAAATTCTAGTGCATGTTGCCAACAAATCCCATTGCTGCAGCTTGTTCTTTGATGAGATCTAAATCTCTTACTAGATCGTCGAGCTCTCTTTGTTGAATGAAATGGGGTATCCTCACATGAAATGGAACGAAGGACGGCTCAAATGATGTTGATGCTTCAATTTCCTCAACCGTTTCCTCTTCAGGGATATTGAATTCTTCCAAGTCCATTGGTAGCTTAGGCACTGGAAGTCCAGGTCCATGTAGTACTGGCCGAATTGCAGATGGAAGAGAAGGATAAACTATATTTGATTTTGTTTTATTTGAAAATCCTTGTACCTTTGTGAGGCAGAAATAGCAGTCTTCTAAGTGGCTAGTAGGCTCGCGCCAAATGATAGGTACACAAATGGCATACTTCGTGATTTTTCTCCATTCATCCACTTAATCAAATTGGTGTAGCAAGTTGTACAAGATATATGGGGAGCCCAATCTTTGTCCTGGTCTCCAATGTGACATCCAAAATAATAGTAATATGCTTTCTTAACTGTGGTTGTTAAAGACCGCCGACCATTTTTTACAGTGAACTCACCACATATATAACAAAAACAGTCTGCTGGATTTAGACATTTACGACGGTCTCTATTCATTTCAGAATATCACAATTCACATTTATGATGTTTAATAAAGCAACCACATGCAATCACCTTCTGTCTTCAACTAAGCATGATCCAATATGAAATGATTCAAGAGCATCAAACGTTTCCTCCTTTAACAAGACAAAATTGAATACAATTAATATTCTCAATCTCTACGTTGTATATATATATATATATATATATATATGCTGCTTATGCTTATATATATATAACTACTATATATATATATATATATATATATATATATATATAAATATATAAATATATATAAGAGTAAGGTTATGGTTGTGAGTGAAGACAGTCCTCGGCGTGAGAGTTATGTTGGATGGTGAGCAACTGGAACAAGTGTGTGAGTTTAAATATTTGGATATATGTTGGATGAAAAGGAACAGATGATACAGAGTGTAGGAAAGTTGTGAATGATAGGAAGGTGGCTGGTGCAATTAAATCCATGGTGGATGTAAAGGGACTAAGTCTTGAGTACTCTAAAGTATTAAAGTAAAATATAAGCGATAAGCTTTTTATCACTCCTTAGTTTGATTTATACTTTGTCGTTAGCGGTTGTTTGCTGTGTGTGTTCCTTTTTGATTATAATAATATATATGTATATATAATATATATATATATATAATATATATATATATATATATATATATATATATATACTATACTATATATATATATATATATATATATATACTATATATATATATATAACTACTTTACAAATCGCTAGTTACTACCCCATCAAATACACTACCTCTTAAAAGAGTTTTGAAACCAAATAAATTTAGAAATGCCACCAATAATCAATGCGTATATAAGATCCCATGTCATGACTGTGCAAGTATATATATATATATATATATATATATAATATATATATATATATATATATATATATATATATATAATATATATATATATATAACAATATATATATATATATCACCCACAAAAACTGCCCCTCACGCCCCATATATATATGTATATATAACTCTCATGTATATATATATAT
>JABUQX010147337.1:0-5000 GCA_015478945.1 Trachelipus rathkii
ATTATTATTATTATGTGTGTGTGTGTGTGTGTGTGTGTGTGTGTGTGTGTGTGTGTGTGTGTATTATTGTGTGTGTGTGTATTATTATTATTATTATTATTATTATTTTGTTTTCAAGCCTCCTGAAGTATTTCTTTCCACGGAAGAAATTTTCCTTATTATTTTTCTAAAACTAAAATAAAACTATTGATTTAAATACAGTACCGAGTTTTCGTCCGTATACTTTGAACATTTTCAAGGAATGATTTTATTTTTAAGATTGTAACAATTTTGATAAAATAAATATTGTATAAACTAATAACAAAAAATAAATAAATAATGATTATTTTTGTGTTTCTTTACAGTTTGGAAGTTGGGGAACAATAAATGCTTCAAGAGGCTTGAAAATCATGTCTATTCTTCTATTCATCTAGAAGCTTGTTTTTGTTTAGTTTCCTTAATTAGTGACCGGTCTGATTAAGATTCAGTATGTGAAGTGGGGATATATGATTATGATTACATGTGTTTATATATGTTTTTTTAGTATTCATGGTATATTATATAGTGTAATAAAGATAACGTAATAAACTGATGATATAATGTAATAACGAGAAATAGAGTAATAGTGATTGCAGTGGAAGAGAACTGGTAGTGGGAATGAACTTTGTAGGAATCAAGTATTAGTGAGTGAGACAACGTATTTACTGAGAACTATATTGTCGACTTAGTATAAAGATTAAATTAATTTGTTAAATTGGTGTAACAGCTCTACATGATCATGTGTCAAAGAGTTTAGTGAGAAGGTGTAGTAAAGGAGTTATATTGTTTAATTATTGTTTCAAATATATTATATAATAGTAATTAGTAGTTAACGAATAGGTACACATATGTACCTAGGATCGTAAAGTCATATTAATTTTTGGGTTGTCGACTTCAGAAGAAGAAGCTCTACAACAGTTCCACAATATTTAATGGCAAGTGTTTCTTTGTATACTGTATGTTAGTAGGTTGTAACTAGTGTTGGTAGCAGTAGTTGTTAGTTGCTTTGACTACCATTGATTTTTTTCAAATAATTTTAAAAGTTAGAAAAGTTAACGTACACTGATTTTTTTGTTATTTAAAGATGTTTAAAAAATTGGGCATTTCATTATATTTTATATTCATCACTGGTTTACGTTTCCTAAAGAGTAATGATTCCCCGAGGAGCAATTCATAAGAATCATTTTTTCTTGTCATGATAGAGAAGCTTCCTTTTATGTTGTTATCAGGATTTTTGATGGGTTCTTCTTTAAAATGTTGAAATACTTTGCTCGGCTTATACTTATGTTGTGACATTCTCAGGGTATTCGTTGTGTATCCGATATAAACGGCGTTACATTCAATTTCAGACCATTGAAATCGGTACACAACGTTACTACTCTCACCACCCGAAAGCGCTTCACGAATAGAGAAGCACGAGCTCAGTTTCAATGACTTATAGTAAGATCTTAATATAAGCTTCTTCCCGTCTTTTTCCTTAAATGCTCTTTTAAAATTAATTTTAATTTTTTTTTCCTTTTTTTCTGACCACTATTTTCAGCTTTATAATATAATATGAGCTTATCGTTTTCGTTTTCATTGATGGTATTGGCAAATAAATTACTTGAAGTTTTTTTTTTTTATAATTTTCTCTATAATGTACTGGGGAAAAGTTTTGTTTATTAGATTCTGTGTTATTCTATTAATTTCTATATCAAAAAGGGTCCAATCAGACGATATCTTAAACGTTCGGTGAACTAAAGTTTTTATGGTAGCAATTTGTAGTTTAGAGTGAAGGAGTCAAAACTCAAAGTAGGTTCCTCTATCTGTAGATTTAACGTAGATATTTCTATCAATTTTTCCATCCTCTTTAATTTTAATATCTAAGAAATTAATATAGCTATTTTTGGCCTTTTCAAAAGTAAATTTTAAACCACTAAGATCTTCTATTTTGGATTGGAACTCTTGAACATGTTCTTGGTCGTTAAATATTACAAAGGTGTCGTCTAGGTATCGAATGTAAAAGATAAGATTGGATGGGTCGTTTTCATTTAAAATTTTGCTATCTACCGATGGCATGTAGAAATTTGCGAAAGTTGATCCTCCCATTGATACGCTTTTTTTTTGAATATATGTTTTATCATTGAAGCTGAAAGGTGTTTTCGTTGTATATATATATATATATATATATATATATATATATATATATATATATATATATATATATATATATATATATATATATATATATATATATATATATATATATATATATATATATATACTACTATATATATATATATATATGAGAAGTAACCTTCTCAGGATGTCTTCTTCTATGGACGGCGGTGGTTTTATACCATGATGATAAACATTTTCTATTATATTAATGATTTCAGATATAGGAACATTCGTGAAAAGACTTTCAACATCCAGATATATAATTTTGTTAACATTGAAAGAATTAGTGTTGCTTAGTTTTTCCAAAAACTCTATTGATTTAACTAAATTTTTTTCGTTAAGATAAGGTCTAATTAGGTGTTTTATGTATTTTGAGATACCATGAGTCACGGTACCAGTCATACTTACTATAGGTCTTAAGGGTGGGTCTTCAGTGCTATTGTGAACCTTGTTATATGATCCAATTCTTTTTTTCTTAATTAACATTCGGTATGTGGACGAAGATAAAAACAATATTACTAAAACGTTAGCAGTAAGAGATAACAAATTGCAATATTTCTGCGAGTATATCCAATTACTTGCATTGACGCTTTAAAAGAAATCGAAATAATAAGAGGCAAGTAATTAGCTTAGTTACGGATAACGCATCAAACATGATCAGTACTATTCAAAAATTAAATAAGGACAATGAGAATGATTAACAGGAAGCTGGTAAATGTGATACTGATTTTATTGAGTGTCAAAACGAAGAAGTAATAGCTATTTCAGAATGAACTTGATAAAACTATGAAAAGACTATGATGACGTTAACATTGCACATATGAGGTGTGGAGTTCATACGTTACAGATAGCAGGGCGTGATGGTCTCCGTAATACTCATACAGCATATCTTATAAGCATGGCGAGACAAATAGCAAAAGCATCAAGTACCCCAAAATTAATGGAAGTTCTAAAGCTTCAAGCTGTTAAAGTGGCAATCTTAGATCAAGAGACAAGATGGGGAAGTACATGTCTAATGCTCGAAAGGCTTCTGCATCTAAAAGTCTATATTAGTATAATGGCTGCCAGTACTCCTGAACTTTCTCTCTCGGATAGTCAGTGGGAACAAATCTAAACCCTCAAAGAATTAGTAAAACACACATACTTTACAACAAAAAATATTCAATCAGAAGATTTGACTGCACAAAATTTTTTGGAGAAAGGATTTTAGCAAATGACATAAAAATTATGGAAAGAAGGAAGGAATGTTAACTGAAAACAAAATATTTTGTCGGTCATCTTTTTTGATCCGTTTAGAATCTTTCCCAGACTGAAGATCGGATATTAAAAGGTGGGAACAGTTCTTTTAATAAACTAGGGAAGATGCCAGAAGTGCGAACTTTTTGTAAAAAAAAAAAAAAAAAAAGTTAGGAGATAAAAAGATGAAATTAGGTAAGATTTGGGAAGAGTGCTAAGCCATAGCTGGAAAATTCGGTAGACTCAATTGAAACAATGAGAAGAAGCAAAGTCGTTGCGCACATATGCACAACGGGACTAGCCAATGGTCGACAAGACATCAAAAATATCGGTTAGGTTAGGTTAGGTTAAGTTTTGTTGGATTCGTTGAGAACTCTAAATAACCAGATTTTTTTTTTTTTTTTTTTTTTTTACAAAATGTCTACCATTTGACCTGTCGATTATTTTCCCTGTCGAACCATTTGGTACTAGTTTCATACACATGCACAACATCCAACTTTGGATAAAAATTGAAGAGAGAAAGAGCAAGAGTGGTCGGAGTAAGGTTTACCGTCATACCGCCCATGTATTTGAAATTCTGTTAAGAACAAAAGATGCCGTCTAGATTCTACAGGAAGAGACGACGTGCTCAACAAAGTAAAAATTATAATAAAGACGTTAATTTTGCAGAAATTACTGACAAAAGAAGACCGTCCACCAGAGAAAGCTGGCGGCTAAATCTTGGCGGCATCAACCCCATCACAAGGGGTCACACAATTCCCAACTCTGGTGATGGGAGGAGAGTGTAGGGGATTGGAGTAGGGAGGGAAGGAGGAGGTAGATGGGAAGTAGGGAGGAGAGGGATTGAAAGTAGGGAGGGGAGAACGAGATTCAATGAGTGGATGCCGCCTTACCAAGCATCTCCTATCCAAGTTTATGCTTTGCCATTTTATAAGTTATTTTAAAGAATGTGTTCGCGTGAGTGTTTGTAAGCCTGTGGGGACATGTGAAGAAGGGGGAAAGAGTTGTGGGGACATGTGAAGAAGGGGGAGATAGTGGGAGTACCATCTGAAGAAGGGGGAAAGAGTTGTGGGAACATGTGAAGAAAGGGAAGGGGGGAGGGAATCAGATTGCGGGGGGGGGGACATGTGAAGAAGGGGGAAAGAGTTGTGGGGACATGTGAAGAAGGAAAGTTGTGGGGACATGTGAAGAAGGGGGAAAGAGTTGTGGGGACATGTGAAGAAGGGGGAAAGAGTTGTGGGGACATGTGAAGAAGGAGTTGTTGGTTGAGGTGAAGAATTGAAAAAGAGTAGTGCGAAATGTGGTGAAGTCAAGAGTTGTGGGGACATGTGAAGAAGGGGAAAGAGTTGAGAGACTGCCAACTAAAGCAAGTTCCCAGGCGTTACATTGCATGGTAGTGATAAAGTTCCCTATGCGAGGTGAAGTGCGAAGGTAAAGTGCGAGAAGGATGAGTGCAAAATAATGGTAAAAAAAGATAGGAATAATCAAATTCAAAATATTATTTTTTTTTTTAATCAAAGTCAAATTAATGTAGTATATTTTCCATAATTTCATATACATCAACATATTATATATATATATATATA
>JABUQX010147337.1:15000-22500 GCA_015478945.1 Trachelipus rathkii
GCCAAAATCAATAATTAATGTATCGTTATTTTAATAATTTTTGGAGGAAAATAAATTAAATTTTTGGGTAATCTAACCTAACCTAACCTAACCCAACCAAATTTAACCTAAATTAACCTAACCTAAAAATTAACGGAGTCAACCACTTATAATGTCCATATATGGTGTATATAGTATAGAAAATATATTATTAGAAAGATATACATATATTATTATTATTATTATTATTATTATTATTATATATATTATTATATATTATTATATATTATTATTATATTATTATTACATATATTATTATATTTCTTTTTTCATCAAAAACATATAAAGTAATTAATATGCCTTTTATTTTTTATTTTTATATATATATACATTATATATTATATACATATATATATATATACATATATATATGTATTATATATTACATATATATATATATATATTATATATATATATATTATTATTACATATATTATTATTATTATATATATTATATTATTATTATATATATTATTATTATTATTATTATTATTATTATATTATTATTATTATATTATATATATATATATTATTGAGCATTATATATTATTACATATTATATATTATATTATTATATTATATTATATATTATTATATACATATATTATTATATATATATATATACAATAAAGAGGAGAAACGTATTAAGCATTAGTAACATTTGCTGCTAACTAACTAATTTAGTAATCTCAGTTCAACTCTTAATTATTATATCAACCAGAAATATCCTATAGTCTTTTTGTAAAGTACGATCTTATGAATAAATTGTTCCTTTTTTTAATTTTCTGTATTTATAAAGTATGTATATGGCATGGTTTCGGAGAATGTCACTGACGAACAAACACAAATATGAATTATATTTATAAATAGAAGAAGATAATAAAGGTATGGCATTTGAACCCCATCGAAGAATATATTATTACGTTATCAATAACAATGAGAAAGTTCTGATCAGAACCATAAAGTCAAATGTAAAATAAGAATATGCTTCTTGTAGAACAAGTCAGTAGTATCACCAGATGGTCCTATTGTGGTAACAACAGTAAGCAATGTACAACCATAAGATCGTCATCTGATCCAACATCATTTCACCCAGAAGAATAAGTCATCTCCAAAGTCTGTATGCTCTGAGGTAACAATAATGGTAATTGATAGTATAACATCCATTTAAAGAAGTATTTTCCACATAACAGTTTGTGATATAATATACATAATATCAATAACTTCAACAAATAATCAATATAATATCTATGTCATCATAGTAAAACTGTCTATCGTATTTAGTTCCATAAGAACCCAAGATAATAAGAGGGTAAAAATAGGGAGAGAGAGAACAACAAAGAATCAATAATGAATGGTGGAATAATATATGAATATATATAAGAATAAATTAATATAATATCATAATAACAATAAATATACTCAATAATAATATTAGAATAATAAATATAGAAGATTATAATATATAAATAAAATATAAAGAATGAATAAGATATCCTTAATATAAAGATAAAGATATCCACATAACTATAGTACAAATATACAGATAAATATAAATTAAATAAAGAAAATATATATCTTCATATATATAAAATGAAATAATCTAATAATTATAAATATATATATAAAAAAATATATAATAATAATATAATGTAATAAAATAAATATATAATATAATAATAAATAAATAATGTATTAAAAACATATATAACAAATGGGAATGAATAGTAAAGGTAGTGTAGTAAGAAAACAAATATAACAAAAAAAGAGCACATATAGTTGTTTAACAGAAAACCCAACAGAACTACTACAATATATAGAAAGTATATAAATAAAATATAAAACATCATCTGAACATTATTATATATATCATATAAGAACATAACATAGTTATAGAATAAATAACTAAATTAATATATATAAGTTATATATATATATAAATATATATTATATATATATATATAATATATATATCAATTATATATAAACAAATATAATATAATATACATAAAGTCCATGTCTATAAACATATCCCATATCACAAATATAAAGTGGTCTAAGATTGTAATGTCATGTTAATAGTCAAAAACAAACTATATCTATCCACTTGTGTGGGTGTAGGTAAATAGTATAATAATGCACTTCTCCTTCATCATGTCCAGTTCATAAAATATACTTTTGAAGAATATATATTTAATTTGTAAAATATAAAGATTGTTACATGAATAATATATAAAGAATAAATAGTAGAATCCAAATAACATTATCTTACTTAGAAATATAATAAAAAGAAAGATGAGAAGGTATAGAAAGGTGAGTGGAAACAGAACAAATCATACAAATCTGAAGATCCATACTAATACTAGAAAACTTAAACACAACAATCAATCAGAATGTATCTAAACATAAAATAACCCAGTTCAAGACTGTAAAGCTGTAGAATCATATTATCCAATGGGTAATAATGATACAAAAATAGAAAGCAAACTATGAACATATTATTTGAAATAAACAAATATAATAGTAATAATAAGAACTAAAATAGAATAAAAGAATAGAAAGTAATAAAAGGTTAATATATCAAATAATAAAGGATAAATAACTATTTATATATAAAACCCTGTTTAAACTAAACTGGGATTTGCTAAATTCCAATACATAAGAGAGATGAACATGATACTAGGTAAAACATCATAAAAAAATGAGTGTAATCTTTTATAGTATATAAGAAGTAGAAGAATATAAATGTATATTCATTTGTATTTATGTAGAAAGAAATAACAAATTAACATCAAATAATAAATAAACTAAAAATAAATAAAAGTTATATATATGCAACAATATATATAAAATAAATAATAAGATCAATAATAGGAATGAATAACAAAACATAAATATCCAGCCAACTCAACTATATAGTTAACAACATTATACATATATATAATGTATGAATGAACATATATACAGAAGGTAATGTAACATATATAGAATAAACAACAAATATCAGTATAAAGTAAGAATATATGAAACCCAACATCAGTCTTTACTATCATAATCCAACTGTTTCTTTTAGATTTTTTGAAGATTCAAACTGAGTTCTAGTAAAATGGTTAATGTATGAAAACAATACTTAATCTAAATGTAAGCCCAGAACAATATAAATTTCATATAGGAGTAAATAGAGAGTAAAATTTTATAATGGATAGAAATATGAAGGTATAGAGAAAACACTTGAATATTATCTGTATCTTAAATATTCATCTGCTCATCTCACAAAAAGTTTGTTATATCTGAGTATATATATATATAAACAAAGGTATAGTATATGGTATAGAAATAGTATATAAGAGGTGATGAATATATAAAAAGAAATAAAGTATAAAAGGTGAATGTATATAGAACAGTAGAAAAATATAAAATAACAATATAAAATATATATAATATGATATATATATAAATATATATAGAAAGTTTATATCCAGACTTAGACAACATTGTTTAAATGATTTATATATATATCAACATATTAAAGAATGTGAAACAGAATGAGAGTATATATATAATCCATAACTCTAAAATATGATATTGAAAACCATGAATGTAAATATCTATAAATATAGTAGTAAAAGAATAAAATATTGTTGAAATGAGCACCCAATGTGAAGAATGTTGAAAACGTTGTATATTGTAAGAAATTAAATCATTAGTAATGTTTTAAGAAATTTAAGATTTTACTGTAATAAAATATTTCATTAATAAATAATTACCAAAACTTTAAAGATGAAGAATAAAAATTGTCTCTAAAATATTATTAACAAATCACTGTGAGTAAATGGAAAATTTCTACCTGAGTTAGTCTATAATGACGATGAGATCAATCTGTAAATTTGATAATTAGATTATCACAATTAATTATTAATCCCACATTAACATTAATTTAAAAACAAACACCTTTGACATATAAAATATTACCAAATATTATTGACATTAAAATTTTCGCAAATCGGAAAACAATCCAGATATATGATAACGGTATGGAATTGATTGATACAAAATAATGCACTTGTACACATATAGTAAGAAGATCAAAAGACAAGATATATGATGAGGTAATGTCTTCAACAGCATTACATTGACCAACTTACAACACAATGCCAATCCTGGTTATAATAATGGAAAAAGGTCTCTCCACAGCCAAACGACACTTTTTATAGTAGAATCCAAAATATATAGTGGCCATACTGACCATAAGAGATTATATTAGAAGAATTAAGATGTTTCCTAATCCTCTTGTTGAGGGTATATTCGGAAAATTTAGAAAGAGAACAGAGGTTAAAGCGATAGTACAATGATTGTTAGAGGGTTGTGAGGGGATACACTATTTCAGCAAAGGTTGAATGAGCGAATGTTTCCAGCTAGAATGAGTCAGTGGGAAAACAGAGATTGAAAACACTGCTATGGCAGGTGCAAACTCAGGTAAAGCACAAGTTTAATGGAACCACAGGGGAGTGCCGTTAGGACCATACGGCTTCTTAGTATTGTTCATAGAGAACAGATAAAAGTTTCTTTAAAAGAAATTACGATATAAGGCCATGGGTGAGTTGGAGTGGATGGAGAAGGATTAAAAGCTCCGGAATCGTCAAAGTGGGGATAGAAGCAAAGGTTTGAGCTAAGAGATTAGCTATGACATAGAGGGTAAGATGATAAATGTGCCACCGGAAGAAACTAGAGGAGAAAAAGTGGAAGAAGCAAGGTTAGAGTTGACATATTTTTTACAAAATGACAACATAATCTTCCAATCACAACTGTAAAAAATCTTTCTCGAAAACAAACTGAAACCATCCTTTGATTTTAAAATTCTTTATACTTCTCTGTGACCTATATTATAAGGATCACATTAGCTACTCTGTAAACAAGCTTCAAAGAGATTGGGTGTTCTGAGGCACCTTAAAAACTACTACTCACTATAACAGATACTTGTTCTTTATAGAGGAGCTGTTCGCCCTTGCATGGAGTATGCATCACATATCTTGGTGTCTCCTACAAAATGCCTCTGATAAGGTAGCAGTTAGGTTTTAGACTATAACTCTATTACTCTCTCTCTCTCTCTCTCTCTCTCTCTCTCTCTCTCTCTCTCTCCTCTCTCTCTTACACTATCCTAACCACATATGCCTTCTGAACTCTGTTTATATCTCCCTATCCTCGAGAAGACCTTATACAACTCCTCTCTTCCATGACCTCTAACTTTTCCCTTAATTTAACTCTGCCTCAGATTTCAACCAAGCATCAACTTTCATGTACTCAATGAAAGCTCCAACACATGTCATCTTTTTCAACTTTCATCGATTTGGCACACTTCAAACGTTGCGAATCGGTACATCAAGAATTAAGGCTTGAACTTGATTCTATTCCAAACTCTGGTGAATTGTCCTCGGTCTTTGCCAACCTGGATATATAGGAGAGAGGAGAGAGAGAGATGAGAGAAAGTATGAGTATATATATATATATATATATATATATATATATATATATTATATATATATATATATATATATATATAAGATATATATATATATATATATATATATATATATTTAATACATATTAGTACTTCTCTTCCATCCTTATTTAGTGAGACTCTATATATGCCCTGTTTTATGTGTGTGTAGAGTGTATGTAGATGTGTGCATTTGTGTGTGTGTGCTTTTCTCATGGGTAAACATACGCCCTGGATTATCGTCCAATCTTTTAAATTAGATGAGTTCACTCATTAAAATCTTGTGTAAAATTTGGTAATATATATATATATATATATATATATATATATATATTATATAGCATATATATATATATATATATATATACATATATATTATTATTATATATATATATATATATTATATAAACAATATATATTATAAAGATATATATATAGAGTATATATATATAGTTAGTTATTATTAGATATATTATTATATATTATATTATATATATATATTATATTATATATATATATATATATATATATATATATATATATATATATATATATATACATATATATATATATATATATATAGTGTATATATATATACATATATATATATATATATATATATATATATATATATATATATATATATATATATATATATATATATATATATATATATATATATATATATATATATATATTTATTTTATTTATTTCAATTATTATTATAGTTAGGGCTTTCACCCTGTCAGTTGAACCAGCATCTTCAACTTCATCCTGAAACCTTTCATCCTGGAGCACTCTAGGTCCATTCTGGCTCAATGGGCTTCCGATGTTAGTCCTGAGATATACACTCAGGTTTCACTCTCAGTGGAGCCTTTGCTAGCATCTGCTTCCATTTGGCCTCAAAATTTGTTTACCCAGAGGTCTCTGAAGATCGTGCCAGCATAAGATTTCAATGCTGGTCCAGGAGTTCTGCAAGCAAAAATCAAAGAGCCGGGTTGCTAGCCCTGTCGCCCTATAAAATATTATTATTATTGACATAACTGACTGCAGCAATTAGTAGTCAAGCGAAGAGGTCTCTTCATATGTGATCCGATATGTCGCTATATCCAAACTATATGATATATATAGAGAGCAGGTATGGAGATATATATATATAGATATATATATATATATATATATATATATATATATATATATATATATATAAAAAAAAGAAAAAACACCACGAAAATGTCATTGTTTTTATTTTGAATGTTTCGTGCTCTTCAAGCAATACTCATCAAATTCTTTAATCAAAATATAATAAATAAAATAAACCAAAATTAAAAATTAAATTAAAAATTAAAAATTAAGAATTAAAAATTACTAAATTATACATAGTTTTACTAACCTTTGAAGTCAGAAGCCAAAGACAAAGTGAAAAATATATTATCTATGATCTCTATTTATACTAAATTTATCAAGAATTAGTTGGTTGAAAAAAAAAAAAAAAAAAAAAAAAAAAAAAACATAAAAATTACAATTTGTAACAGTATTGTACTGTTTAAGGAATATTTATTAACAAAATTAAAATAAAATTAAAATAAAATTAAAATAAATGAAGTTTAACTGAGGATTGGTCGGAGTTAAGCTCTGGCTTTATGCTACTGATATAAAAAGACTTTCCATGATTTTTCTATCATTCACATCAGAGACCGAGGCGAGAATCGAAAAGCTGGTAGAGGCGATACGATGGTCCTTTTCATGAGCATGTCCACGAATTGATGAGAACTCAGGTGTTGAGAGCGGCAACTCAGTACGATAAGAGACTCCCCTGTGTTTTGCAATTCTGATCTGAAGTTGCAGGCCAGTTTGGCCTACATAGCAAGCATTACAGCATGCACATTTGTACAAATATACCACAGAAGAGCGTAAACCAAGAGGAATCCGGTCCTTGCATCTAAAAAAGTAAAAAAGTTATT
>JABUQX010147338.1:0-2500 GCA_015478945.1 Trachelipus rathkii
GTTATGCTTCGTTCAATCAATTTGGGTGTTAACCGTTTTCGCATTTATCATTAAACACTTTCGTGGAAGGTGCCAGTTTTCAATTTTAATGTTTATATATATATATATATATATATATATATATATATATATATATATATATATATATATATATATATATATTATATATATATATATATATATATATATATATATATATATATATATATATATATATATTATATATATATATATATATATATATATATATATATATATATATATATATATATATATATATATATATATATATATATATATATATATATACAGTGGTGTGTCTATAGAGCCTGTAACTCAGGGAAATATAAGAGAAGATAAAAGTGAAAGAGCCTATTAAAGGTAAATTGAAATCGAGGGTTGCCAAAATATATAACTGATATTAAGAGCTCCTATTCAAATTAATAAGAGATGCAAAGGCACGAATTATACCAAAGGAGTCCTTGATAAACGTCCCTTAAAATGGAGGAAATGCACACAATCAATGCAAGGCAAACGGAATAAAAGCAACTCGTATTTGATGAAGGTTATTCCATTAGAAGGAAAATACTCTTCCGCATTATGAAGGAAATTTCCTGAATTTTCGGGGAATAATATATTCTGTATCCTATACTAGAAGATTTTGCTTCATATTAAGGGAGTTATATAACTCACATACCTTATGCAAGGAGGGAAATTTTCTGTCTCTTTAGGGGAAAATGTATTCATTAAATCTTGTATTTCAAGGGGAATTCTTACCTCTTTCGTTACGTTGGTAAGAGTTCATAAAAACTTTACAGGATTTGAAGTTTTTATTTATTTATTGTAACTGGTAATTTCGTACATTTATAAAAGAGCTCTTCAGATATTTAAATTGGTAAATGAAGTAAATGAAAGTTAAGTAGCTATATTGAGTATGAAGATTATAATCATTACTATTATGAAGATTACTTAGGTACATACATATATACACGCACACAAATATACATCCATACATGCACACATACATACAGAAACGTTCACAAATTCGAGAACAAATACAATTCAAGTATGTTTAACTATAATAACAAATGTCATGATAAACTTAACTAGTAGATTGTTAATATAAAATCGGATCTTTTGGAGCAAATGAAAGCCATAATTTTAATGACAAAAAAAAAAAAAAAAAAAAAAAAAAACCATTAAAACAACGTAATTCTGCAATATTTTAACAATTGTTTAGATATGGAATGAATTTGATGATGACTCAGAAACATTAAGGATAAATAACTTCTTAAATTTGAAGTTCCGTATTCCACGCTTCTTTTAAGGAAGTTGGTGAGGAGATAAATAAATTTTGGGAAATGGGGAAGGGAGAACGAGGAAAAAAGAAAAAAAGAATATGAAGAGGTAAAAGGTAGGGAAGGAGACAATGGGTTTCATTAGATCTAAACTAAAAATAATGATCCCTTTAAACTGATAAATATATATACTTTAATACATTCTTGTTTATATATATATATATATATGATATATATATATACTCTCTATATATATATATATATATATATATATATATATATATATATATATATATATATATATATATATATATATATATATATATATGTATATATATTTATATGGAAAGGAATATTGCTTCAATTTTCTCTTAAATATATAACATGTAACAGCAACTTTTTTATTTTATTTTTTATGTAACCAAGATTTAGGTTTGAATTTGTTCTCAATTATTGTATAGTTTAATCAGTGGGAATATTCGCGTATATAGTTCAAAATATTGTTTGAATTATTCAAGAAAATATTGTTAAAATATTGCAGAAAAAAATTTCATAAGTAGCAAAACTTCAATCTAAAATTTATAAAAAATTTTTCTAAACATTTTAAAACCCAACAAAGCAAAAAAAAAAATTGATTTTAAGGTTCATATTTCAGATCGTAAAACGCCTCACACCAACAATTCAAATCATCTTTATTAACGACAGCTGTTTTTTTTTTTAATTTTCTTTTTCTTTTCTTTATTTCTTATTTTTTTTTTTGTCCCATTCTGATTCGAAATCAATTTTAGAAGCACTTAATGTCACTTTATTTTCAAAAGACGATAATGAGGATCGAATCGTTCCAATATTTTATTTATACCGAACATTTTTGGCGGGATTTTCTCCCTAATTGGGTTGATAGATGGGTTTAATGTTCTTACGTCGCTTTACAAGAATTTTAGCAGATGATTAATCCTTATTTATTTATTTATTTATTTATTTATTTATTTATTTATTTATTTATTTATTTATTATTGTATTTATTTATTTTTATAACTTTAGAAATGTAACATTGTAACATTAGTATTTTGTTTATATAATAAATAAAAATAGTAAAAGAAGATATATAATAATATTTTTGTTCTTTTATATTAGCAAATACTTATTTTACATTCTCATTTATTTTAATTCTAATAACTTGTCCTAAACCATATTTACATCTA
>JABUQX010147338.1:15000-17500 GCA_015478945.1 Trachelipus rathkii
CATAGGTACGGTATTTAGCAATAAGGGAAAAGTGGAAATATTAAAATATCTCTGGAAACCAGATTCAAAACATATATTTCCTGCTCAGGAAGGCAAAGGTCGGGAAAGATATTTTCATTAAGTGGCTAGCTTACTCTGATAAAAACGTTGGGGTTTATTGCTCAAATTGTGTATTGTTTTTGGAAACAAAAGAAGGTAAAGGAAAACAACAGGAATTGGGTGTTTTTGTCTCGAGACCGTATTCAAGCTTAAAGAAAGCCATTGAATCTTTCAAAAAACACGAGGCAACTAAATATCACAAAGAATCGGTGGAAGAGAGATTTGCTGAAGAAAAGCAGGTTCAAGGAAAAATCGAGAGCATCGACAAACAGATTGACAGCCAGAAGAAAAGGGAGGCCGAAGACGGTAAGCTGCTAATTTCAATTGTTGAAACAATTCGATTCTGTGGTAAGCAAAATATATCGTTACGTGGACATCATGACTCGGGTCGAATCGAACTCTCTTGGCCTGTGGGAAACGATGGCACTTTTCGGAGTCTTTTAAGATATCGTGCTAATGCTGGAGACCATGTTCTTTCAGAACATTTAAAAACTAGTGGTAGAAATGCCATGTATACCAGTTTCACAGTCCAAAATGCTCTAATTCAGTCATTTGCGCATCTCATTCAACGTAAAATTGTGCAAAATATAAATAAAAGTAAATTTTTTACTGTCCTAGCCGATGAGACGACCGATGTGTCCCAGAAGGAACAATTTTCGTTGTGTGCGCGTTACGTTGATATTGATACTCTCACCGTCAAAGAAGATTTTTTGTTTCGTCTCAGCAAATGATTTGACGGGAATAAGTCTTGCAAAATTAATTGAAGAAAAAGTAACTGAACTTGGTTTGAATACAAATAATCTAAGAGGACAAGGGTATGACGGTGCAGCAGCAATGAGTGGTGAGTTCAGCAGTGTTCAGAAAGTAATAAAGGAAAAATGTCACAAAGCTATTTATACTCGCTGCTTTTTGCATTGCTTAAATTTATGCCTTACAGGCGCTTCTAAAGTTCAGAATATTCGAAATGCAATTGGAATAATATCAGAATGTTGTACATTTTTTATTGTAAGTGCTAAGAGGACAAAAGTTCTTGAAGAAAAAATAGAACTTATTCCTAAGAGTAGCAAAAAGAGATTAAAAAAGTTGGCGAAACTCGCTGGTGCCAACGGCATGAATCAGTTTTATTATTTAAAGAGATGATAAACCCGATAATAGCAGCTTTAGAACAAACAAAATGTGAAGTTGGAGATCAGTCAGAAAAAGCTACCTTAGTTCTAAACAATGTTTATAGAGCATCTTTTCTGGTTTCCTTTTTTGTTTTAAACAGACTATTAAGTTTAACATACAATCTTTCAAAACGATTGGAGACACACGTTATTGATTTGGTGAGTGCATATAATGAAGTGAATCTAGTTAAAACTAAACTTGAAGCCATCAGAGAAAATGCAACATTAGAATTTCAGTAGATTTTTGAAGAATGTGTAAGCGCATCTGAATCTGAGCTGGGTATTGAAATTGCTGTACCAAGAATTAACAAATTCCAAAAATACAGACCCAACATTCCACATATTATCGCACATCCATTTTTATACCATTTTTGGATGATTTAATATCAGCATTAGGAGAGAGGTTTTTAAATCATAAAGAAATTATTTCTTCCTTGCAATTTGTCATATCGAACAGGTGTAATGTGCCATATGAGAAGATAAAAGATGTAACATTTTACAAGGAAGATCTCGAAAGCCCAATTGAGGATTTAGTAAAAGCAGAATGGAATTTATGGAAGTTGAAATGGCATCACAGCACAGATCGTCCAAAAACAGCAATAGACGAACTAGTTTCTTCGCAGTCACAATTTCCAAATATTTACATCTTGTTGCAAATACTGGCAATTTTACCCGTGTCTACTGCTTCAGTAGAAAGAAGCTTTTCAACATTAAGATTTCTGAAAACCTACTTGAGAAATACTATTGGAGATGAAAAACTTACTGGACTTGCCCTCCTCTACGTACATCGAAATATTGACATAAAACTGAAGATGTTATCTCGGACTTTGCTCACTCTCATGCCCGGCGATTAAAGTTAACATCAGGTAAGATGATTTTAGTAATTTATATAAATTATTCCCATTTTTTCTTAGAAATTTAATATTTGGTCCTTCCACTTTATATATATATATATATATATATATATATATATATATATATATATATATATATATATATATATATATATATATATATATATATATATATATATATATATATATATATATATATAAATATATTTATAAATATATATATATATATATATTTTTATTTATATATATATATATATATATATATATATATATATATATATATATATATATATATATATATATATATATATATACTGTATATATATATATATATATATATATATCGATTTATATATAAGAATCCTGGATACGCCACTGTAT
>JABUQX010147339.1:0-5000 GCA_015478945.1 Trachelipus rathkii
ATGAGGAAGCAAGAGAATGATGATGATGATGATGATGATGATGATGATGATGATGATGATGATGAGCAGAATTGCTAACGAGTGGTGAAATTGTGGTTGATTTTAAAGTGATGATGATGATGATGATGATGATGATGATGATGATGACGCATGTTGAAGATGATGATGATGATGATGATGATGTTGATGATGATGATGATGATGATGATGATGATGATGATGATGATGATGATGATGATGATGATGATGATGATGACGATGATGATGACATGATGGATGATGATGATGATGATGATATATATATATATTTTTATTATATATTTTTATATGTATATATTTAAATATATTTTTATTAATACTATTATATTATATATATATATATATGATCTTATTGGTCGTTATAAGATTTACCTATTTTACTACATGGATTTTAATATTCTTGGAGTGAGTGTACAGGAGCCACCACTGCGCACAAAAAAGGGCGGCTATACCGTGTCAGTCAACTCCTAAACAGAACGCATGAAAACGGGAATGCAATTATTAAATCCTATAAAGCAGAGTCAGTTCCCGAAGGAAGGCAAAAATCGCGCCACTGTGGAAATGAAGTGATTCAGACAATATATATGAGAGACGGGATTGGACAGGTATAAAAGCAGGTCTCTGGAAGCCGCAAGAGCCACACAATCCACGAGAAGATGACGTACCGAAAGTAGGTTCTGGGAACGGCAGAAAGGACATAAAGGGGGATGCTCCCTGCCATAAGATAGCTATGTGTTACATTAGTATGGTCAATTCGCAAACGAGCCAGGACCACATCCTGGTGCCGACTCCGGCGAAAAGATGATGGCCAAATCCCTAGGAGCGGATTTATGCTACGCAGTTTGGCACCACGACGATTCTCCGACCAACTCCTGATAACAAGCGTGAGGAAACCATGTTTGAGTCGGGAGCAGAAATCAGCAGTTGGGTCAGCAAGATGGCCACAGGTAAGTATCGTTGACTAATTTTGCGGGTGGCGGTGCGATAGGCCGCTTTGTCAGCCAATTCGTTAACCAGGATACCCGCATGAGATGGGACCCTGCAAAACGTCAAACGCTTGTGTCTAGCATGCAGCATACATAGAAACCTTTGGATGATGGAAACCAAAGGATGTCTGGTCGTTCGACTTTGTAGTGCAAGAAGAGCACTTGCGAGTCAGAAAAATCGTATACGTGTCAAGCAGATCTAGTGTCAGAACCTATTAATAGCCAAAGTTAGTGCAACTAACTTGGCCGTAAAGACAGACGGACGTGTCAGAAGGGAGTGTGGGACACAGTAAGGTCTGAAAGACTGCAGATGCACCCACACCACCCTCACGCCTTGATCTGTCGGTGTAGATGCGCTCACAGAGCTCCCACGGAGACGCCAGGTATGCCAGAAAGCAGCCTCAGTGAGATGGGTGGTCCCCGGATTTTGATAAGGCAGACAACCTCACGCACACCACAGGGGCCAGATACAACCAATAAGGGCCGACATCATCGTAGTCAAATTGTAAAACAGTCTGCACAGGGAGGCGGAGAAAACGGAAGACAGACGCCACAAACTCAGCAAACGGCCAGTAGGCAGGGCTACGAGGAACCTCAGCGATGAGAGGAGTCAAAGCCGATGGCTTTGGGATTTGTAGACGGAGAAACAAGGAGCACATGAGATATTCTCTCTAAAGACAGGGGCATCACCCCCAGCCTCCACCTCCAAACTTTCCTTTGGCGAAGAACGAAACGCCCCAAGTGATATCCGCATACCCTCATTCGGTATCGAGTCGAGAAGGCGCAAGTACGTCGGAGACGTCTGGCCATATATCGCACACGCATAATCCAACTTGACCTGACCAACATGATCAGCAGACGAAGCATGAAATTACGATCAGCACCTGTAGATGTAAAGTGGCGTAAGAGGTCCAATGAGGGCGCAGCAGTTTCAAATTGAGAATAAGGAGGGGAGAGGTCAAGCGAGCATCCAATAACAAACCCAAGAACCTCACCTCCGACACAGGGCGGATGAGGGAGCCATACAAGGTCAGCAAGGGAGACAAATAACCCCTACGATCCCACGTTGGTATCCTCTAGCAAACCTGTCTGAGACGGAAAGAACCATGAATCACTCCACGAAGTCACCCCATTGGACGGCCAGCTGCATCCCATGCATGAAAGTTTCACTCCAGAAACATACAACGCCAGGTCGTCCACATAGAGAGAGCACCGAACGGAAGATGGGATGCTAGCCATGACACCATTGAAACCGACAAAAAAAGAAAAAAAAAGCAGAACGCTAAGCACACTTCAATGCGGCACCACCTAGACCATGTCAAAATGACGAGACAGAGTGGTACCACAGCGAACCCGGAAAGATCGACCCGACATAAGAGACTGAAGGAAGAGGGAAGCTGTCCCCTAGGCCCAGCGAGTGCAAGCTATGGAGAACTCCCACCTCCATGGAATCGGGCCTCTAGAGATCGGAGAAACAGCTAGGACTATTTTGTTAGAGGAGAAAGACTCACGGATATCGTGGTCCAACTGGAGAAGAGGTTCCTGTGTGGATCGATGATTCCTAAACCCAAACTGATATGCTGAAAAAGCACGCAGACCCTCCAACGTCGGGAGAAGACGATTAGCCACCATCTTCTCCAATCAACTTACAGGCGTGACAAGTTAGAGAAATGGGACGTTGGTTGTCCGCGATTGTAGGGTCCTTACCAGGTTTGGAAATGGAAATGGTATAAGCCGTTAGCCAAACTGGAAGGAAGACCCTCCACCCAGACTCGATTATAATAAAGAGGAGAAACGCCGAAGCAGAGGAGAGATGACGTAACATTTGGTGGGATACCCTCAGGGCCAGGCGCTCCATCCTAACAAAGGCGGAGAGCTCTCCCTGAAATTCCGCCTCGTGGAAGAATCGATTATAAAAAGGGATCTCTACCTGGAGTGTCAGAAAGTCCGGGAATTGAGGGGGCGCGGAGCGATCGGAAAGGCTCACGATATCGAGAATCGCTGCAGCAAGCAGCAAAATGGTACCCAGCTCATCTGCAACCATGCCCGGAGCGGAAATGATGTCACACGGGTGCGGGCCAAAGCTAATGACCGTGTAGGGCTTGCAAGAAATTTTGCGCCCAACACCATAAACCGACGACAATGGCGTAGATGATATGACCGTGGAAACGTAAGTTCGAAAAAAACGTTTCCTGGTCCTTCTGTTTAGACACCGAGACCGAGCAGCAGCGGCCTTAAAGAGGATCAACGTAGACTGTGTAGGCGTTTTCTTGTAAGAGCGAGTTGATGTTTAAAACGACAGCTTCATGCAATCTAAGTTTCACCACGTGTAGTAGGAACGACGACTCTGCAGACATAAGGGAGGGCTCCGCCGCCTCCAGAACATCCGCAAAATATGTGTCGAATCCGCAGGGGAAGGAAAGACGTCAGTAGCAGGGAGGCAGGGGACATAAGTTGCAGTGAGAAAGGAGGACCAATCAGCCCTATCATAACTCCAGCTGGTATAAGGCGTTGGAGGATGATCATTAAAAAGAGATGTAAGGTAGATAGAGTAATGGTCACTCCCACAAAGGTAAGGAGACCTGTCCCACCAAAATTTGTCAATGAACGAAAGAGAGCATAAGAAGATGTCAACACAGGAGGAAGTACGAGTGTCAAATCGTTCGAAAGTTGGTAAATTGAGGCATCCCAACGAAAAGCTCTGCTAAACACCCAACAGCCGCATTAGGTGACGAAACAGAGTCACCCCACAGGGTGGTGGCGAATATTGAAGTCCCCCCAAAACCAACAAGGGCGGAGGGGCTCTGAACAGTCCTGAAAAGATCCTCTCGTGTAAATGCAACTAGGCGCAAGGTAGACAGAGCATCAAAGTAAATGGGGAATCGAGGTGGACACGGGCAGCTACCGCGTGCAACCGAGTTGGAATGGGGATATGGGTGAAAGGAACCGATTCGTGGAACAGAATCGCCGCACCACCCCTATCATTAGTGCCACGATTTTGGAAAGCGAGAGGCAACCTATATTTGGATGGCAGAAAAGCACGGTTACGTAGTTGCAATTTTGGAGGTAGAGATGGTATCTTTTGAGTATACAATTAATAAGTATACCCAACTTTGAAGTTTGGTAGTAACCACGGCAAGTTCCATTGAAGAAACTTAGTCATTGAAGAAAGAAGATGAAGCGATCAGTCCGCACGTTTAGGTAAACGTTGATATGCGATGGGCGTCAGCTTTTAGAAGCACGCGACGATCGAAAGCGGGTCAGTAGATGGCCCAGCACGAGGGACGCCTTTATAGCCCGGCGGATGAGGCAAAATGCGAGAATTGACACTGAGGTTTATCCTGAGATAGGAGAATGGCTCTGCCCCACCATTAGCGGGATAATTCCCGTCAAAAGATTTGGCTAAACCACCCCACATCAGAGGGTCTCAGAGAAGATCGTCTCTCAACGGGGGAGACAGGGGAACCCCCAATATCGTCCAGGACGGGCGAAGAAGGCACAGGTGTATCACACCGCTGAAGACTCGTTATGGACGGAGTCTCATCAGGGATGTCAAGAGGAGGAATCAGACAAGGAACGGGGGAGGAGGCCCGAAGCACATCCTCACAAAGTTCAGCATCCTGCGGGGGTAGCCCAGAGAAGGACAGCGGAGCAGAGGCAGGGGAGGAGACAGTGGTATCTCCCCCAATGGCACCGGAATCCCCCCGAACAACAGGGGACCCGGACTCACCGTGAGGGAGCACAAGAGGCAACAATGAAGGGTGGAACCGATCCCAAGTTGGGGGAACCTCAGAAGATGTAGAGTCGGTGATTACATTCATTGGGTGATATCATAGGACTCGGAATCGCTGGAATAAGGAACTGGAGGGTCGGATACAGAAGCAAGGCCCGATAAACTATCTGGGATAGCCGAAACAGACGGAATGCTTTCCACATCACTATGGCGTTTCGAGCGACGGGCACGTTTGGGCAAAC